>JAQIWF010001307.1:0-12510 GCA_034694965.1 Ceratozetes gracilis | reverse complement strand
GAGAGAAAGAAAGAGAAAGAGAGAGAGAGAGAGAGAGAGAGAGAGAGATTTGCATAACTGTATTATGAATATCTCGCTAATAATATTTATTAAACTGTAAGTACCCCCAAATTGGGTCTTAAAAATCTCTTTCCATTCAACAGATTATAGCGTTTAGAGAATGTATTGAAATATTAAACAATAATTTTCACGAATCATATATTTTGAATATACGATAATATTAATATTTTACATGAATTAACAGAAAATAATCAAATGATAGGATCAGTAAAATTGCAGAATATTTTTTAACAAATTATGTGACAAATATCTATTCAGAGAACATGATTTCATTAATATCTTAATTGTTTATCAGGAAAATTAAGATTATATGACATAAATGACATCAATAGTGTACACAATTGGCTGTTTGCCATTCACATCAAATACTGTATTGGAGTTTGTTTTTTGGGGCAATTTTTAGAATAAGGAAAAATAGGCGTTAAGTCACATATCATTAACAAAATAATAAAAATATAAATTGTGGCTAAAAATAAGTGACAAATCTTGGCAGTCATTGGACTCATTCTTGTCGTTTGTCTTAACCAGAAATGAATAGTCATCCGAAACGAACGTATAATCAAATGTGAAATCTTTGCAAATGTTGAGCTTTTGAGCACCAATTTCTCTATCAACACAATTCATAGCATTTCCTTTGTGAAGGACTTTAAAATAAATTGCTATAAAAATATCTGCAAATTCATCGCTAAAACTAATAATTCATTAGTAATTAAAGTCTCACTAATGGCCCAAAAGTTTCTCAGAGATTATAATAAGTGTTTCGTCGATAAAGGATTTAATGAGAGTAATGTCATTGAGATTAAAATAAAAATTTTTAATCATAAATCAAAAAATGCCGAACAATAGAGTGGAAAGCCATCGGTACAGCACAGCACTCGAACTGTAGGACTGTATGAATAATAATTGAATTAAAACATAATTTACGATAACATGAATAAACAGAATCTAATTGTGAAAATCAATTATAAAAGCCATTGAAGGCAGAGATAAGTATCAGAATTGGTAATGGATTTAAAAGTCATTTGTGAGACGAATACTTATGCAAAACGTAAGTTAATATTTGTTAAAATAAATTATTGCCCAAAATTGCAGACATAAGTCATTTGTATTCACCATTTATGATATTCAGGTAATACAGATGAGCAAGAAATGCAAATATTGAGCCATTCTTTAGATTGTCATCAGTGGAATGGGGGGACACCTACACAGTACCGGCAGCTATAATAATAATAATAAGCAGAAATCGATTCGTTTTGAGGAAACCATCATTTTCTGGTCTTATTCTCAAACTTATGTAACGAAATATGCGTTTCTAATGATAGCATACATTCATTTGGATATTAATCATACAATGAATGCCTTCAATATTAATATGAAATTCATTATCAAAAGATATGTGGTATGAAAAGGAGAGGAAAAATTAATCACTGAATGTGATGTGAACTACAAATATATTGATTAAGTCATTTATTTACATCACAAGTAATGTTAACCCTATTTGTTGCCAGTCTTACGGCACGTTTGACTTTCAACTCAATAAACGTGGCGTTGAATTAGTTTTAATTGTTTTCTCAAATATCCGTCATATGAGTCATAAAAATTTTAAACAATAAATTCTTATTAGAAAAACAACTTTTTATTAGCTCTTCAATCAAAGAGTTATTTGCATTGTTTGAGGAAATAGTCGACAATAAATGCAATTACTTTTGAAGACAAATACTTCCAATGAAGAGGATGTCAAGAGTGAAGTCTATCACAATATTCATGTGAAGATTCAACACAATTAAGTCATAGAAAGAGTACATTTATAAAATAATGTGCCAGATAACTTAACTGATTATCATAAATATTGCATTCAATTTGTGGCACTCCTTATATAGTGATAGCAATTTCAACATTCTATCGAAAAACACATATTTAAGTTATGAAGGATTCAATCAATAGTTTTAAACAAATATACAAAACTGAGAGCATCACTGAATCGATTATTTCTGGTTTATTACTCCAATAGTGAAATACTTAACACAGGATTCTGAGAATTCATTTGGAGAAATGTCAATTATTCACATATCAAACACTCGGAATTCGGTCATATTCACAACCAATTCATCCAAATATTTGAATTGAAAACATTTTGAAACTCAGATTTTTGTGCCAACAGTGCAGACAAAATGTAAATTTATTTATAAACATTTTATGGATAGTTGAGAAGCCATCGCTGCCATACATCCATAAAGTGAACCATAGGAACAGATCGGCTATAAGTATAACTGCGAATAACACCACTGGATAGGTATCGCAAAAAATGTTTGTAAGCATTACTCTTACTTAACAAATGTGTTCACTATTTTTGGGGTCAATAATAGTGAAGTAGTTTTAGGACATATGGTTTTCAACTTCAAAATTATATTTACGTGAATTTCAACCGTTAGGGTTGTGTTCGGTATGTGTTTCCAGTTGTGCACAACTTTGCATTCAATTGAATGGAGAGAAAAAGTAATTCTTTTTAATGATGCCATCAATTATTTGCCATCAAATCTAAAGAATAAATTCCTCAAAAAGACATTCAAAAAGGAATACCGAACTGAGAGTAGGAGAGAATGAATGAGGAATTACTACACTATTGGCTATCATTACACATATTATTATGGGATTCAGATTTCAACACTTCTGCTCTGATGTGAATATGACAGCAATTGTGTGAATAGACTCAAAAAGTGATGCCTTCAGACACCAATTCATTCAACACAATATCCTTATTAATTGGTTCCATAAAATTATTTCTCATTAAAAGTAATTATAAACAAAAATCGATAATTCAGACCAAAAAAATACATGAATTGGTAATGAGATTAGAGTTTCTCAATTGATATAAACCAGGAGCAGATAGGAGAAGGGATTTTTGAAAGTTGAAAGCGAGAGAAAAAGCCATATATCATAATCAAAGTGATTGTAGTCATGAAGTAATTGGTTTAAGTGAAAAGTGTTGCCCATTGGAGTCAAAGTGGCATTTCTTTAGACACCACTCGACGTCGGTTAACGTCAACGTCCGGCTCATTGAGAAACTGATTGCCAGAAAGGAGTGATAAATAGAGCGATCTTTTGGATAATTTTTTACTTCTCTTACAATGGGATTACAATCTCCCGCTGAAACACTATTGAGAAGAATAGTCGTCTCTATTCTACAACTAAAGGACCGACTATTTTGAATGCAATGTTTTAGGTGTGCCTTCATTTAATGCCTGTTCTCTCTTGTGATGGGTTTACAGGAAAAGCGTTTTGGGGGTATTCCTCCTACTATTCAATACTTAAAAATTTGCAACAAAAACGTATCGCACAGAACGAAGAAAGCATTTTATAATGAATTTATGAAACAGTCATTAATTACAAGAGTTTTTATCATTTTCTTCTATTAATCAAAATTCGTTTAACTCTTTTTGTGTGCAAACTTTACCACAAATGGTTTTTCTTCATTAAATTGCAATTTATTACAAATTACATCAAATATTTTCCTTAAAATTTTTTATTTATGACAGAAATTTTTGAATTTATTTAATTTTGAAAATTAAATGAAATTTTCCGGTTTATTATTTCGCCCAAAGGATCGTTGATTTCGGCACATCTTTAAGATTTTCGATGTATTTTCAAATATGTTTGAAATCATCAAAACTGAGAGATATTTCAAAGTGAAAGTCGACAGAAATTTATTTATTATTAGTTGATATCAACTCTGATATGATAATAAAGGGCGGAATACAGGAAACAAAAATACAAATCAATATCTCAGAGCTAATAATCTGACGATTGAAAAGTCAAAGATTTTTCACAAAATTTATACTTTAATGCATTTAAAATGCATCACAACATTACGTAAACTATTTTTTGAATTAAATTATTCTTTCAATGAAATTCATGTAAACCCTATGCATCTGTTATGCACTCCTCTGGATAGTACCGGTAGAGCACTAGTAGTTAACAAACACAAGACTCTGTTACGGTCTATGAAAGACATTCACAATAAGAAGATTGTGTGCAAAAAATTGCGTTCAGTTTCAAAAAATCTATTTCAGTCGTTCGCTACTCCTATTCCCAGAGCTTTCTTGAGGAACGGTTCGTGAGTCAAAACGAAAGGCGAACCCGTATTGAAATAAGCAAAGCATTTAAGTTTGAGTCGCAAATTCTTTCCTCATTTTTCAATACATAGTATTAGTCAAAAGGGCTCTCTCTCTCTCTCTCTCTCTCTCTCTCTCTCTCTCTCTCTCTCTCTCTCTCCTCCATTGGAGTAATACTTTTAAATCCAGTTAAACCTCTTTACAAAAAAGTGCTGAATATTGGAGAAGACCTGAGATTTTAATTTATTTATCAACAAAGAGTGCATCAAATTTTCATCATTTCTAATGCAAAAACAGAATTCAATTCTAAGGAATAAATTTAATGCTTATAAACAAACGAATAATTCATTACTATCTGTGAAAGTAACTACAATTCACGAGAGTCACAAAAAAATTAGGAAAGAAGTTAAGACATGAGCACAGAATACGGTGTAGTTCTCACTAACATTTTGTTTGCGATAACATCTGAATTTGAATTATTGGATTAAATTCAATCCGAAGAAAAAGTATTTTTGCTTTCAAGTCAGTTGAATAAGTATTTTGTATTTGTTTTGTACTTTTCTTTCTCCGACTCTTTTTCCTCTAAAGTATTTGTATTTTTCTTCTTTAGGTTTCGCTGACTATTTGTCGAAACAACTTTCTATTCGAACAAATTTATCAAAAGCTGACTAACTTTTGCACAAAAATGTTTGTTATTTATTTAGGAGAGAAAAATAGATCTTTGTTTGGAATACCAGGACTGAAATGCTCTGACTTCGGGGAAACATCTTTGAGAGGCAATGCATATAATTTTGGAAATGCAAATAAAGTATGATATCAATTGAAATGCAAATAAAATTATACATATTTAACAAACTATACTTCAGATTCCTATTCACATAATAATAATCGATTGGATTTGTTATAACAGTTATCAAAAATTGAGTTCAATTTCAAACTTGTGTTGAGAACTACATATTTAGTCTAATTAAAGGGTATTTAGTCGTCAATCATAATTGCAATTCATGGCAAAGACAATGTTAAAAGTAAAGTTAACTTGGCAAAGAGGAATAAACTTCTCTATTAGAGCTAACATTATTTGTTTTACTCAATAAAACGCATCCAAAATAAACACATCAAATATTTTTGACACAACTTTTTAATAGAGATATTTAAGTCATTTCTCAAAGGAATTGAGAGAATAGACGCAAATTCTGTTTATTTTTTTAATTTTTAGAGAAAGTCTAAAGAAAATAATGACAATCAATAAAATGTTGAAGACTTACGTAAATTACTGGCAACTAATTTATGAAATTGAAGGCTAAGTAGAAAAACAAAAATAAATGATTTGATGACTAGTTTTGACGTCGAATTGGATTTGTTTGCAATTATTTGTAAGAAAAGTTTTGGCAAACTTTTGCCATTTCTGTTAATTAGTTTATTAAACGAAAATTGTTGTGAATTACTGACAGACGAATGTTTTGAACACTTCTTATAAGACATATCTAATGATAATTGAGAGGACATGAGAGCACACGTTAGGAAACATCAAATGATGTGCACATATTGTAGACCAGGAATACGACAAATAAGTGATTCGCAAGAAATTTGTTGAGAAATCAATGTATGAAAAGATAAAAAGTTGTGGTCAACGAAGTGATGGCCTCTTTGGCGACAATAATGACGATTATATCGTTTGAATTGTGAATTGAAGGCTAATCACTATTGGACTGCCAATCGATTCAATGCGAGTCCGAGTTGTGTTGTGTTCCGTTATCTTTGACAGCACAGTGTTGTCAATGTTGTGCCATTTGCCAGCACTGACACAACGCTTCCGATAGACATTATATGATATGACATAATATTGCATAAGTATTATGATATGAAAGAGTCACGACTTTCACTACTTTTATATATACGAAGACATATAAACGATATTTTCTCAACTCTTATATTATACTCGAGAGACGCGTATTCTCCACATAAACAGAAGTTAGTCTTCACTCTAAGAAGTTTATTATAAGTTATTTCCCTCAAGTGCTGGAGGTATACACTATGACTCCGACTAGAAGTCACTCAAAACCTCCCGTAAAACACTTGGTTTCTGTTTAGCGCAGTGAAGTTCGCAACTGATTCCTAATGAATGGATGAGAGCACTGGTGTTCTCTATGTGTTGTGCAGACCTTATGCAAGAAAAGTTTTCCTCACAATGTTAGCACAGCATAAATGTCATGCGCACCCAAACCTTTGGTGGTTTTGCCGAACAAATGTTAAACGGTTTGAAACTATTTTAATTGATCATCAATTTGCTAATCGTTGCGATCCTTTCCTTTCAAATCCAATTTAAGTAACTATTTATTTGACTTTAATTTTGAAAAAAATCGTTTCAATCAGTCGAAGAAAAATAGGGGTTCAATGATACGAATGATTTGTAATTTATTCGGAGAGGGAAAGGGAGGAATGAGCAAGAAGTGATATCTTGATGTATTTGAGAGCTATTTCCACATATTCTGTGCGGAACAGAGCGATACTCATCTTATATTCACAGTTCATAGAAATTCACGAATGAATTACTGCATTATTTTGACTCAAAATTTATCATTTTCTGACGTTTTACTATATGGGAAATAGTTTTGGGATATTTTTGTTTGTATTTACGAAACCAATGGTTAGAATCCGTGACATTTATATTCAAAGCTCATCGAGTGCACAGATGAGCTAAATGGAGGGAAGGGCTGCTTATAGAATGGCTATGGGTTGGAATGGAATGGCTGTGCAAAATATGAGATTCAGCGAACATCCATTAAGATGAGCCTATCTATCGACCAGAGAGGAGCACATCTGAGTGAATGCACCCTTCAATAGATGCCTATCGTATTGAGTGAGAGATAAATCTAAATCTGCTTCAAAGGAAAGTCGCGCTTAAAGTATATACAAAACAACAGTCGGTGCGAAAAAGTTTGTGCCAAAGTTGTGAGCAATGGATCCAGATTTTCATCTGGGATTCAGGTTTACCCAAACATTAGGGCCCTTCTGCTCACAAACTGCCCACACATTTAGTGCATTTTATTTGAACTCTCAATGAAATGTAGTTCTCTTTATAAACGTTACAATTATTTCTCATTTTTAATCGTAGTTTAGGAGTCGAAACACTTCTTTGTGAAAGTTTTATAAATACTAATTATGATTATATATTACAGTCGAAGGCATTTCTCAAACATTAATCTCAAGCTCTCCTCCGAATAGTGTTTTGTAATTGAAGTCTTGACTTAACTCAACGATCCTTTTGAGTTGCATTACATGCGTTTTATTTATGGAAATAGTCTCATAACAAATGCCATTAAATTGATTTATTTGCAAAAGTTTTTAATTTTCTGATATTTGTTTTTAAAGAATATATTCTTCTTTAAAGCGTTTCTACATTTCAAACCTTCAAACCATTGAATTAATCAAAATTTCACTCAAATTTATTTACAATTTTCACTTTAAAAGTGATATTTTTTCGATTCTAAAGCCCTCTAAAGTGTAAGGAATGGACAGAATTTGCAGCGAAAGCTCATGTGATAGCAATTAGTTGTTTGTTATTACTCTGACACAAAGTCGCATATATTTGCTTAAGTGACTGAATAACCAAGAATTTGCATAATTATAACATAATTAAGAGCATAACTTTGCATAAATCAAAATCAAAATTATTGCAAAACTAGTCTATTCTGTAAAACTGTTTCGTTGGCAATAATTTGGGGAAAATATTTCTGACAATCGCTTCAGAATAACATAAATTTTATTATGTCTTCAAATATTTTACTTTCATATTATTGAAGGGTTAACAGAACCCACCCATCGGTAAAGAAGAGGAGTTCATTATTTATTGGATTTTGTATTCATTATTGTTTGTAATCTTTAATAAAGAAGAAAAAGCTAACCATTCATACAAATAGACAACTCCCTGATAGCAGAGGAATGTCTGACTTGTTCTTAAAAAGTGCAATATTTTCATCAATACAATCAGTTTTCCAATGAATTGCCATTATTTTGAGGAATCCTTAATTGAATTCCGATTTTAATGACACTCTTATGAAATAATAAATACTAGACTTAAGGCAAATAAATATCGATTGGAGGCCATGAAAGGGATTTCAGAAATAATAAATTGTATATTATTTCAGATGTTGGCCATTATTTATGCTCTTATACACATTTAATGAGAATCCCTTTCTTAGGAAAAATCTTAACAAAACTCTTATTAAATGCATTTTCTTATTATTTTTCTCAATTAAAACTAATTGATGTAATCAAAGGAAAAATAAAAATAATTTTCAATCAAATGTGGAAATTAATAATTGAATGAAAGGAAGACTGTATAAGGAGTTGACATCAAATTGAAGAAGAGATGCACTTCTCTCTCCTGAAGTGAAAATATTTTCGACATTACAGTCAATAGTCATTGGCTTTTGAAGCACTACAGGAGGCCATCCACTCGAGACAGAGGGAAAGGGCTCAACGCGAATGAAAACACTATCAGAAGACAATCTTATGTCTATCTCTACGTTCTTAACGTTTTTCTCTTATTTTGGGCTTATTTTTCTGAAATACGAATCTTTAAGTATAGATATTGTGTCTAATGTTAGAGTCATCACAACAGACATTATTTCCATTTCCGATCTTTTCTCTAAAGAATAATAAATGCCTGCATTTTATGTAATTCAAGATTCAATTTCTGTCTAACGACTCAATGAAGACATGAAAGGAAAAGAGAAAAATCACTTTAATCCCAACCAACTCCCCGGTGTCCCCATCCGTGTCTCTCCTTTCAATTTCGTTCATATTTTTCAAACTTTATTTTCTCCTCACCTGAAAGGACCGACTCTTCTATCGATTCCCGAAACGGATATCGATTTAATGTTAATTATTCGCTAAAATCCTATGTTTTAAAAGTTATGCCACTTATGAGTCAAACAGCCCTTCAATAAAACTCCTAAATTCACGACATTTTCACTTCTGTTAGTATTGGTGTTAGATTTGAAAGCATAGAATAAGGGGAACGACACGACCGCTCCCTTAAGAGCACAACATATGAAGTTTTCAGTCAGTTTGCAATCATTTTAAATATTGATAATGAAATCCGAATAATTAAAATGTGTTTTAGTAATGAAAACAAGCTTTTTATGCAAACGAAACACTCTATGGAGTGACTGGAGAACAGGGATGGCCTCCCAATCAAAATAAATGTACGAAACTTTGGAGCAAATGTTAGTTTATTCTGAGCATAACTTCTGTCAAATTAACGATTGTCTAAACTAAACGACCGGATCGTTCAAACAGAGTATTGAGCGCCTGACTCACACTCTCTTCCAGAACTCATCCTATTTTCAATTACTAGTTGAAAACCATATGCTCTGATGACTGGCCGGGGCTCTCAATGTCAGCACATATGGGTTCTCTAAAGTCAGGACTTCCTCTAATGCACTCAATTGAGCGCTGATCCAAACACATCTTTACTAAATCCCATATATTAAGGACTCGGCACAGAGTATATATCCTGGGCTTCACTCCAAGTCTGCACTCATTTCTGTTTTTGTTTAAATAAAATCATTTAAACAATATTTCCATTATTTTAAGTCAATTAAACAAAGACTCGAATACATTAAGAAAATCAAAGTCTTTGAACTCAGAATCGGATATGTTTAGCACTCACTCACGCCTTGCATTTACCCATCACCCATCATACATCATGTATATAATATACGAGCAACCATGCTCAATTGCATTGTACATTAAGAAGATTACATACCATTTATAACATTTTGAAGATTGATCGTGCAACTCAAATAATTTCTTCTTTACCATGGTCAAACATCTAAATTAATAAAATAAATTAAACTTACTAATTAAGAAATATACTTCAAATTTACCAGAGCTTATTTGAGAATATTTTGAGCAATTATAATTATCGAATTTATTATCAAATGTTGGATATTCGCCACAAAATGGTGTGAAAAACACATGAGATGAGCATAAGGTCTAATCACCGGATACTCAATTGAGACCACATTTTTCAAATTACTAAAAGGTGTAACCTGTATAACAAATTAGCTTGTCAATATGTGTTAGATTGCTCGTCAGGTTGAGTCACGAAATTTTTGCTTAAACTAATGATTTCTGGTTAGTGATGGTCACTGATTACACAGGTCTTGGTTAATACAGTTCAAAGACTGTGATACAAATTTCACCTGAATGTGCACTATTTAGAATCTGATGATAAGGGGGTGAATTGTCAAATGAGTCAATACAGAAAATAGGCTGAGCTCATAGTCCAGAGATCATCGATCTTGCTAAATTAAGAAAAAAAAGTCTTGAAATCATTGAGAACTAAAGAAATAAATTTTTGTTTACAATTGATCTCAAACTGATTGAAGCACTCAATCAAACGATTATTTAAATCAACCGATAATTTGTTAACCGAATACCCAATAGAAGACTAATGACTGTTAAATGTAAGGACAGTTTATTGATATTTGCGAGCATTGATATTAATATTTATCTAAACATTTCTGGGATTTCTGCATAAAAACATTTTAAAACATGTATTAATTGAGAAACACTTAAAGTCTTATTCGATAATTCTTGGAGTCTATCATAATCTCAAAAATACTCGACAACTGATAAAAATATTGATTTCTCTTCCAATGAATCTTAAGATTTATTGAATTCAATAGCTTTCAGTTCAGTCGAAACCTCTTCTCATAAAAGGAATAAAATTTTGGCCCAAAATGAGAATCACTTCAATTGTTTTAGTTTTATATCTGATTCATGTGTCGGTTTGTGCTGTTCTCGAATACAATGTGGAAACGACCACATCTGATGTCGAGATGGAGGACACCTTCGACATGAAGCACAAGAATCAACCACTGCAAATGCAACCTGCAGACACAGACGAGGAAGATGATGACCTCGATAATGGGGATAACTCTAATGTTAATAATGAAGATGATGATCAGGAAACGAATGGAGAGCCAACACAACCCAGTGCTCCAGTGGCTCCTCAACCTCAGAACAGCCCCGTTGACCAGAATAGAGGACTTCCGGGAATTGCTAGCACTGAAAACCTGCCGCCTCCTGACTACAGTGCTGTCAATATGAGAGGTTTGATATCTTTTCAAATTGAGGTTTAATTTCGTCGATATTACTCTCGAATTCCCTAAAAGGTTATTTACCTGCGTGTCACGGGGGACAGTATCAGTGCCAGAAAACCGACCCTACAGCCCCAACTAGGTGCATTCCTCAGGAATGGAGATGTAATGGTTTGAGAGATTGTGAGAACAATGACGACGAGAGCGGTTGCAGTACAGATCAGTTGACTAGAGGTCGAACTCAAGCGAAGTGCACTCAAGAGCAGTATCAGTGTCATGGCACAGGCATTAATTCAGTGCCTCCCCATTGTATCGAAAGGCGTTTTGTTTGGTAAATAAAATGATAAATAGTTTGTGTTTTATCCGTCACTTAAGTATTCAAAGCCAAACCTTAATCTAATTTCAGTGACGGAACCTACCATTGCTCTTATGGCGACGATGAGGCCAACTGTGCAGACAGACGACAGCCCTCTGTTTATCCTAACCGAGTTCCACAAAGAACTGATAATAACGCTCAGACTAATGAACAGACCACTAGTCGGGCGGATCCCAGGGATGCTTACAGACCACAACAGAACAGTAATGACAGAAAGTCTGAGGAATACGTTCAAAGACTTGAGTGGAGGGACCGCTGCTTCAGATCGTGTCTCAAATATTAAATTCTTTGACGTTTCCATCGCTTTTCAAAGCATTTTTCGCAATTTAAAGCAGTTTTGTGTGAATTTAGATTAGTTTTGAATAGACTTTGTTTGCCATCACTTATACACCAAAAACAGAAACACTTTTTTTTATTCTGAGATAAGAATTTTGTTTAAATTATTTCATTTTTGATTAAATAAAGACTAGATTTTAATTACTTTTAATTCAATTTATTTTAGACAATGTTTTGCATCACTTTTGTTGATCTCAAACAAAACTAATTAATTAATTATTTAATGCATGAAATACCTCTATGATATGTTTTATGTTTAAAAATTAGCATACTTATAATTTTTCAAGCATATTTTTAGCTACTATCAAGGTAAATAATGCACTTGTGTAAACATTTAAGAGCAAGGTTGGGAGAAGGGAGGAGGGAGGGAGAGAGAGAGAGAGAGAGAGAGAGGGAGAGAGAGAGGGGAGAGAGAGAGAGACTTTATGTTCAATATCTTTTTATCAAACTATGAAAAATCAAAAAATTTTCATTCATTTATCTTAACCTAATTTGACAGCAATTCTGACACATT
>JAQIWF010001306.1:0-12510 GCA_034694965.1 Ceratozetes gracilis | reverse complement strand
ATTATCTCAAATAAAATTAAAAGATTTGTCACTTTTTTAATGATTGACAGATTAGTAATTAATTACAGGCTTTTAGCGCTAATTAACAGCTTTTAATGGATTTACAATATTATCGATTGAAAAGTTTTAACCAAATAAAGAGTTATGAAAGATAACGAGCAAGTTTAGTATAGCAAAGTATAGTTATGCGTTAAGTCTTATTTTCTTTCGTGTGAATAACTCGCTGTTCAGTTGCGGAACAGTTAACGTAATTATCTCTCGTTTCTCATAATTATGACGAAGAATACATTTGTCCGAAAAAGTCAAACAAAAAATGAATTATTGCTATAATTATCTGCATTTCAATATTGTTTTGACAATCAGTTGAAAGCACTGAAAATATAGAGAATCGGACAAAACATTTGACTCAAAATAACTGATCCGACAATTAGGAGTCGATTCACTCATTAAATATCAATTGAATTGAAATTAAATAGCAGTGGATCTCAATTTGAATCACTTATCAGACATCTTCATCACTACCTTTCCATTTTATGGCAGACACTTGGTAATTTTAGGTCAAATTGAACCAAGGACATTATTCAACAGATAATTATCTAATTTTAAGATCTACTGACTGTATATCGAATTCAATCCATCAAAAGATAGCTATCACAATTGAAAATATACCACCTTTTCTATTTAAGAACTTAGCTATATTTGTATTGAGGGCAATCTATTGCATATGTGCCTTGATCACCCAACATTTGAGTGGATTTAACGCTTGCCCTCAAATTTTAAAGCAAACTATTTGACACACCATTTAGTTTGAAATATTTTGAAGAGAGAGTAAACTCCTGTCCATTCAATTCCTAATATAGTATTTCTAAAGAAATGGTTGTGTTGTCAGCCCTTCTCTCATATCGTTATTACAAATGAATCGAAAGTTTTTTCAAAACGATTGAAATTATATTCAAATAAAATATAAATTACATTCAGATTGAAAAGAGGGAACAGAATAACAGAATTGAATGCAGAGTCAGAGGGAAATGGGTATGGAAACAGCACAGGGTATGGAAATAATTGAATTGATGTTTCGCTTTCGTTCACAATTACAGTACAATTTGTGAAGAATTCACTGAATTAACAATAATTTTTGGGAAAACCTAATGATTAACGATATTATAAAAATGTTTGGCACTGAAAATGAAAGTTTTGTATCACAACAACAAAATTCTCAAATTATTCAAACCATTCGTTCAATGAATTGAATGCAAATAAAAAAACTTTTCTAAATAAGAGAGAAATAAGTTTATTGTGTTTGAGTTGGATATCAATTGTATTGAAACATATTTTCTTTTTTGCTCTCTTTTACAGCGTTAATGTGTTGGCCCGCATTGCCAACTGTATTGACAGACAGCCTGTCCAGTGGCAGAGGATTAGTGCCAATTGTGTAAAGAGTAACTGCATTAACGGAATACCAGACAATGTTTGCAACCATTTTTCAAATCACAAAAAAATTAGACATTTTTACTGCAAACGCGTTAAACAGAGAGAAAAAAAAGTAGTAAAATATGTAGAGATTTGTGTTTGAAGAATACAAAAGGTGGAAGGTGTTCTGGCCAGTCCTGTTAACCTGTGCTACTTCAGCTGTGCAGCACTCTCTCACACAAATCTCATGCATTTGGCCACGATTGCACACTAGGGGCCAGACATGCCAATAGTGCCATTCGGTACGCCCTCTTATGAAACACCTGTTGCAGTATTTTTTGTTTGACTGATTTAATAAATTAGGTTCGGAGTAATTTTCAAACACATGAACACATTTGGGCTCGAAATGCATTTCTATGAAAATATTGATATCTATTCTCTTAAAGAAACAATTATTTCCATAATTCGTGAATTGAAATAAATTCTGTTAAAAATTAAAGCCAAGAATATGTATATAATACACACAGAATGCACACCATATTTATTGACTCCGGTGTGTAAACGGAATGTCATTAATAATAAACTGTTGTATAGACTGTTGTATATCATTATGTATTTCAGGGAAATATTTTTGGCGATTCAAAAAAGATTTCTAAATATAGAGACGAGAAGTAAAGAAAAAATTGTAAACTTTTTCTTTAGTTATATAAGAAGAGAAGTGGAAGTAATGAAAAGCCTGATGTCGTCCACATTTATTACAACTTCATTACACACTCGTTAACAAAAAGATGCTTTCATTATATCCCCTAATAGTAGGAGAATCTGAATAATAATAAAATGACATACAATTGGATAAAAAAGCATTTGCTTTACAAGAGGACACAAAACCCGCATTTGGTTTGGAAAATGTCTTTTCTTCCCTCACAGACAGAACACAATCTTTTTTATGAAGACTTTATTGTCCTCTCCGTTCAAGTATTGGTTGAGAGAAACCGATTGACAATCAATTTTATGTCAAAAGTATTGTAGTTTCTGATCATATGTGGGGTTTGGATGAAAAGAATATCGTTTTGCGATAACCAAAACATTTAAAGTAAAGTTTAGAAAATATTTTGCGATAAAAAATTCTCAAATAACTCAATGAATACTTTTTTGAGAACGGAGTCACAAAAATCTCAATTTTACGCTTAAAATATTTACGAATATAAGGATAAAAAATTATCTGAGAATTAATTTTGGACTTCAAAACAAGTTTCGGCAAAACTTAAAAAACGAATCAAATTTTATTATCAAAATTATTTACATTAATTACATTTAACTGAAGTACAAAACTTATCCAATGAATGGTTGGCCGACAAACGAATCGCTCAGACTATCAAATGTTAATTAGACTATTAATAGAGAGGCCTAAGAGAGAGCACCTGTTCTTGAATTTTGCATTCAAACAATAGAACAATATTGAGATGAAAGTGAGAGAAAGGCTTTCAATTGTATTGCCATTACATTGAACTCCCGGTAACTTAATTGAGTCAAATGCCAAAATCAATTTAATTAAAAACCTTTTCTTTCTTTTCACAACACATTCATCGAAATAAAAGAATTGAAAAATGTGTTTATCTGTTGAAAGTAATTGAAAGATAAAAATAAAACCCTACCCAAGGAGTGGGGTATTGTTCAAAAGTCGTTACTTCAATTGAAATTCATAATAATAATAGAAATTATTTGAATTTGTTTTTAGATTTTGCAATAGTTTTGCGCTTAGAATACGAAGAATAAGTAAATCAGTCCCTAAGGTGTCGATCATTCCCTCAATTGAAACAATAGAGAATCGCATTCAGAGAAACTGGCGATGCGTGCATTCAATGGGAACAGTGGTGTGCCATCAGTGCCTTTCCACTGCTTCAGCTGCCGATTCATTGCACGCTTGACTGCCTGGGATCGGGATCTTAAGGCGATAGGATTTGTGCTAACTCTCACTGATGAAACAGTCCTCATATTTACCACATGACCATAGATTCGATATATGGATGCATACAATAAATACTTTCCTGACCTTCAAGTTTGTCTCAAAACTATGTGTTTTACTATTATTTTAACTGCGTTTCCGAAACGCAACAGCGCTCAGCCCTAAGCCATTTAAAACATAAGAAGTTATTTAAGGCATACCTATTGTATAAGTCATTAGTTATAATAGTTTTCCTCAGATTTCAGTTATCATAAGAAATCTCACTCTCGAGAAGTGAATACCATTTATAAGAGCAATAAAAACAATTTCTTTGAAAACAAATGTTTTTCAGCAAATTTTTTCTGAATTTGTATTTTTTGCGACAATAGTTAGGATTCACTCAATGATTGTTAGTTGAGTCGAGCGATCACACAGTCATGTGAACAGTAAAACGAAATTATGAATGAAATGGCAGAGAAGTTGTGCTGAAACTAATTACAGGATGTTTGTTAACGCTTCGGTTCGGTGTATGTGTTTGTCCACACTATGGCTCTCCGATTGGATATGTTTTACTCATTTTCTTCTTCTTTTCAAACATTTTTCAGTTTGTCTTTCAATGCATTTAATGAAAATGTAAGGCATAGACAGGACTATGTGCGTAGGCTATGTTTATAAGAGGCCAGGGCTAAGCCCAGGTTGTGAGCATCTGCTCATTTTTTACCAATTTCTCGTAACGCCTTTATGGTCAACATATTAAGATGTGGCGATGCCTTCCGATTCTGAGCGGAAAATGAGCCATAAGTGCAAAATAAGTCGACCGAACACTAAGTTTTTTCATTGCATTTGATTTAAACAACAGAAGAGCACAGAATAGAAGTGAAATAAAAACATAGCACAGAATAGGACCGAATGAACTTTTAGGAAAATTAGTTTTTCTTTCAAATGTTATTTGAAGACAAACTGATGTTTGTCTCAAAACTAAAGTCTCAAAAATAGGTAAAAACACTTAAAGTTTTATTCTGTGAGAAAAAGAGAGACAAACAAATAAATGGCTATCGATGTACACGATCTCCACTTTTGGACACAACTTTCTCTGAGCCATACGTGGAGTGTATGGGAGCAGAGAATAGCGATCAGACATATCGGTGCGATTGAGCGCACAAATCAATTTCAATTACCCACCTCTGCATTTATTACGGGCACAGGTATTATCATTTGCCAATCAATGACCCGCTGGTTATAAACGTTTAATACATATGTGTTGTAAGCTATGGAGTGAACCCTTCTTCGACGTGGGATGCCATCATCCCATCCATATTATGCTTGATGGCAGTTCATATGCATATATGCTTTAATGGATGTCTGTGCAGTACTTTCACCTGAGGGTTATTTTCGTTCACTTTTTCCATATTAAGAATTAAACAAAAATATGTATTCTTTAGGAATGTGTGAACACAAAGAGAGACCAGAATTATGTGCAGAGTTTAGTGGCGAATCCAAACCAACGCCATTCCCGATATGGTATTGTAAATAAACATCAATTAATAAATTCAATCACAAAATCTCATCATTGACTTTGAACTTTAGCTCAATTGCGGAATACATATGAATATTATCTCAATTTACAAGTTTGGAGAAAAAATGCATTTCTTTTTGCGGTTCATGTCTTGAATCAGTAATTTCTTTGCTCTAATCCTTGACTGCAATCTGTTTATTATATTTGATATTTTGCTTATTTATTTTAATTTAGGTTCGGTTCCACTTAACCCCATATCAATCACTCGTTTGCAAACACCAGGACTTACCTCAACAGTGAGATTCCATATGGTGTTAACCCAAACACAGGGTTTCGCTAATTAAAAGTGTAGTTAATATTTATTTTTTAACTCAAAATTTGAGAAAAATTATTTCAAATATTCTTTGAGATTAAAAGATAGTATGATATGTATTAGAAGTGCAATCAGTCAGTAGTAATTGATCGAGGCTAATAAATCCTCCATTTAAAGTCAAAATAGAGTCAAAAATCCACTTAAAGAAGCTCTAAATCAATAGCGATTAAAAATTTGCAATTGCTCTAGCAGATTTATTATAACTATAATTTATAGCCAGTATTCCCTAAACATTGAAAACGATGCAAAACATCAATTTTGTGGTGATTTTGTGCTGTGCTTTCATTGATAATTCTGACGATTTATGTATTGCATTAAAAACTTGTTAAACAATAACACATTTTCAGAGCATAACTTTGCACCCAATCTGTGAGATATGCCGAACAGTTTCGGGAAATTAATTTAATTGATGGGTTGAGGGTCTCTCCATTCCTGCCATTAATTTATTTCCAAATATACTTTTTATTGCATTAAATTTTATTTATATTCAATTTTTGTGAACAGAATATCATATAATATCTCACTTCTACACGAAATATGCTTTCCTTTAGTGTCTGTCTGAAGCTCTGCTGCTTCTCGTGTTTAACAACAAGAAAAATATGGTATAAAATATTCCATAAGACAGAGGTTTGGCTATAACTCTGGGCTGAGGTTTTGGGGGTAAACAAAATCTATCGCATCTTATAAAAAAGGCATAATTGGTCCCAACCCTAACACAATATTTTACAGCTTTATATGAAGTCATAAATATTTACGTTAATATCGCAGTATATTATGGTTTTTGCAGCAAAAAATAGGTCGACAGATATAATGTCTGTTCCCTCAAAAGCAGATTCTTTTGGCAAAAACAACACAACTTATGGTTCCTATACTTAATAAAAGTTAACAACTTTTGAGGTGCATATTATTGATCTTTATTATCGTGTAGTGAACTGCACAACAAATCATGTTATATATACACCAGAAGTACATCCGAAGAGACCACACAAGCGTTTCGGCTCTAATTTGGGAACTGTTTTAAACGCCAAATCCAATGAGCTTTTAGTGCACAGAATATGTTATAAAATAATATAACAATACTATGAAAAACAACAAAAAATTCTTTGCGAGGAATAGAATAACAATATATCAAACTCTCGTTTTGGGCACTCAGTCCGTCCGCTTCCTCTTTAGGACTATTTCCACCATTTCCACTATTGTTCTTGCAATCAAAAAGTTCCATCTATTAATAATAACCTATTATATAACTCCTATTCATTTCAATCATTTGTTTCGTTCATTATATGCTTTTTTACATATCATTCTTTAAAAATCAAAAACTTATTATTATTTTTGAAACCTATAATAATTTTAAAAACTGTGATATTTATCAATGGAATCATTAAATGCATTCGTTTTCTACTGTTTTTTTTGCAAGTTAATAATATGATGAGAGTATACTCCTCTATATCCCCATCATATGCTCAAAGCTATATCTGGACACTGATTGTCAACGCGATACCAAACATCCTAAATGAAAGATATGATATTTAAAAATAATCAAGGTTAAAAACTGGGAGTATCTCAAGGAAATTGTAAATAATCTTTTATATAACAATTAACAAATAAGAGCCTTACAAATATGAAATCATTTGTAATTCTATGTTCCCTTGTTTTAAGAGATGATAAATGAAATATAAGTGAAACAGAAATAATTGAGTTGTAGAACAAACACAAAACTAATTTATAATTTTATACTAAAGTAAAAAACAAATAAACATTTGAAAACACATTCGATATTTTTATAAGAAATATGATTTATATGAGAAACTGCCAAAACTTAATATAAGAATTTAGAAAAAAAATCAATTCGTTTATTCAATTCATAAATTATTTGTAAAAAAGCAGGGATAGGGGAGGGTTTTTCGGATACTCCCCCAAGGTCCGAGATTTTTGGCAAATACCTTCTACCCTGAGATTTTAAAAATCCTAACACTATGTCTATGGACAAGCACTAGGTCTATTAAGAGTTCGTCAAAAGATCAGCCATTAACCCCCTCTTACCCTCCTGATGTTGGAGTTGGATGGCTACCCCTGGAAAAAGGGCATTTGTTTTTCACCAGAGGAAAGAGGAATAAGAGGTTTGAAATGAGATTTTATGTATACATTCATCTGTAAGCCATCGAAAGACTAAATCAATGGTAAAAAATTTTAAAATATTGATTGCTTTCAAATGAATAATGGATTTATTCATATGAAAAATGCAACGAACTTTTCAAACAGTTTTTTCGCTAAACTTATGAGACCAACAATTTTGGGCCAGAAGTCAGAGTTATACCACTATTAAGTTATTATACGTAAACACAGAAATAGCCCAACATATGAATTATATCGGCTGGTCGTGAATCGCACAGTCCGTCTGACACGTGATGTCTATCATCCATGACTTTGCTTTATTGCTTGAGTCGAAAAATTACCCAAATTTCCTGAATTTATACTAATATTGCATTTTCTGTGCGTTTATTGTATAATATGGTTCCTAAAGTGAATGGTTGTGCAAAAGTTGTTCACAATCTACACATAACTGCCAGCGATCTGTCTTTTCTGTCCTATCATTACGTTTTAGTGAACACCGAAATTAGTTTTCATAGCATTTTTCTCATAGAAATCAAAGCTCTATATCTATACTAATAATATAAATTGGCTCAAATGTATCACAAGCAGAGGCAGAGCACAGCTCACACACATACCTAGCACTGGGCAAATGATGCACCTGCTTCCTTAATTATAGCGCGTCCTAAATCATTGCAAGGTATCTTCTCTTTCACTGTGAGCGCCGTTTTAAGTGAAATAGCCCTGGGCCAACGCGTCTTTTGTTAAATATTAGCCAACCTTTGCATTTGCATATACTTCGTCCACAAAAGAAATACTTCTTTTCTTGTCTTTAGTCTAAACGTTAGTTTTTTGTATTTGAGATTAGGTTACGTTTCGTCTGTTCCCAAATACTCACAGATTTCATGAGAAGATAAAATCACTTAAAAACTTATTATTATTATTGTATACAAAACTATAATAGAAGCAATTTTTCAGTTCTTTCCATACAATACTGGGCTTTGTTTTTAAAAGTCCAAGAATTCTATCCGTCGTTTAGCTTTTCTAATGATTTGCTTCAAACTAATTGAGTTTCTTTAGAACACAAAAAATTGTAACACAATTTCCCCTCTGAAGGGAAACTTTTTGCTCGAAATAATATAATAAGTGAATGAAATATTGCCATTTCATGTACTCAACCAACAAATAACTCAATTATTTAAAGAAAATAAATTGACAACAAATTAATTTTCTTCAAAATTGTATTTCAAACTAAATGATGATTAGAGTACTGCACGCCTTCGGACTCCACTCTGCCCTCAGAATGTGTTTAAGACCTTTTCGTTTATCTCCTAATATAATAATTTCTTAATTTCGACGAATTCACGAATCAATTCTCAAAGAATAAACTACTATTCAAATGACTGAAAATTATATCTCAATTGAAATACAATTACAAACAGATCTGCAAACGATTTAAACAAATTCTTTAAACTATTGCTGAGATGTTACTCAACTCATAGACAATCCTAAGAGGCCTAACCCTCATCCGTAGAGAGCCATAAGTGAGCATATCTTTGTTTTTGGCCAAACGGTAATCACAGTTCAAGAGTACTCTATAGGTATACTATTTTGCAATTTATTTACATATTTATAAAACACTTCATGTCTTTGTTATTCGTATTCAATAGTATTCATACGTTTAGTTGTGAAGCAATTTAATAGCGATATCACGAACTCCAAGACGTTAAGACTCTGTGAAACCACCTGCGCTACACCAACTGCTATGCTTTGTGCCCTGTGCTATGTGTTAGCATTTGTACCCATAAGCACATCAGTACTTACAAAGAATCACAAACCACCCATTCCTGTGTCGTGTCGTACCAGTGCATAGACCAGGGGTCTACAAACACAAGAAAAACATTTGTTTTTTATTCGGAAATCGGAATCAAATTTAAATTTCTTTTTTTTCTGAAAAATAATTGAATATTTTTGCCGTCAAATGGTTTTGAATTTTATTAGAAAACTTAGAGATGAATGAGAATTGTATTGCAATCAGTTATACATTGAATATATTGAGTATGTTTTTACGATTCTTCGAAATGTTTGGCACCCCATAGCCTCCTGAGTGCCCAAAGACTGATCTAAAGTTATGTTTAGTCAGAAAAATATAAATAAAATGGTATTCCTTTAAAATTGTGTATTCATTCTGAGCTGTAATATGTATGACTCCATAAATTGCGATTAGAAAAGGAATTTTCAAATGTTTTTAGTGCTCTTTACGACTCAATCCATTGCCATTTCCACCTGAGCTCAATATTTCGTGAGTAGAGACAATGTGATCGTCGGCGCAGTCCTGTTGTGCTGATTGACTGCCAGCCATTCGAGAAACTAAAGTCTTAAGAAATTCTTCAGAATTTTAATTAATGGCAAATGAAAAGCACTGAATGAATGACTTAAGAAATGAGTTAAAAGCGTATAGAAATTGTTTGCAAGAGTGGAGTCACAGCATTAGCCATATGGCATGTGCTCATCGATACAACACATAATGCATAACACAGTGACACAATTGCTTGACTGATAATCTGAAACTATGAAACAGGAAGTATTACTACCAATATGTTTGACGATGTACTTCAAAAGCACAAGATATGCCTCACAATTAACGACACTTTCTTTGAGAGCCCGGAGAGAGAGAGAGAGAGAGAGAGAGAGAGAGAGAGAGAGAGAGAGACCGATAGCGGAACGTAACGGTGGTTAACAGCGACTCACATACGGCTCTCATATGAAGTTTTAAATTTTTGTTTCTTTCGCTTTCAATATTCATATAATACATTTGCGGCATATATTTAAAGTGCTTTTAAAGCATAACAATAGAGAACTAGTGTTTCACTAATAGCTAATGAGTTTACCGGTTAAGCATTTGCCGGCTCTCATAGTCTTTTACAGTTGCATAGAGACGGAGAGCACATGTGTTAAGCGCCGGACAGGTGAGAATCAATGAGAAACAGTGGGAATCAGTTGGAAACCTACTCAACTTAAGACACTTATACCAAGAAATCATCCTTGAAATGAAAAGTCTTAGCGATAACTTCGCAGATAAGGAGTGCATACAATGAGTTAATGTTGTATGAAATGCGACAATCCTTACAAATCCTGAGCTTTTCCACCGATAAGAGACATATAACTCATTATTTATTCAAAACAACAAAAATATTAATCATTGAGAGCTTAGACTTTGATAAACAAAAACATATCAATAATTCTGTTTCTCAACTCTTATCTAAACCCCTGTTCTCTCGGATCTCAGAGTCGAAGAAGAAATCAATTTTTCAAATATTTATAACAAGACGTTGAAAGCATTTTTAAGACACATCACAACATATTTAGGATACCTTTTCTGTTTGATGGCTAAACAATACAGTATAGCAACGAGTGCTGATCGCTTTAAGCAGACCACCCATTATTCCAGGCATACCTGTGCTCACTATTATTCCTCCCAAAGGGTGTATGAAATAGCTTTACATATAATGGTGTATAAGAGGAGAGAAAAGTCTGTTCTGTTGATGAGCTAACAACTAATTTATTGGAAATTCATTAACTGAATTGAGCAGGGAAGTCGTGACTCAATAACTATAGATCATCCTTCAAATAGGGATCACACCAAAGGACGGGCCATATATTGATTATTTGCTCTCATTTTATCCTAAAAATAGAGTTCAAGCGATACATAACTAATTAAAAAACATTCGTTTTATTACAAAAGAGTTTTATTAAAATTTGGTTCAAAATTGGTTATAAAATCAATTAGTTTTCAAACTTCTTTCCCTTCGAAAGTATTTTTCAATTATTCTTCCCATTTATGACTGACTACCGAACGAACGAAAATCAGATAAAATCTTTTGGCAAAACTTTTTTTTGGAAACAAAATTACTTGAAATTTCTCCACTTTTTAATCATTTGAATCTCAGTTTTATAATGTTATGCAAAATCATGTAAATAAGTAGTTATTAATGTTATTATTATAACTTTAAATAATTATCTTATTTGACATCACGTAGGATGATCAAGATGCTTAACAATAAATGGAACAGTGTAAAATTTTATAAAATATCTTAAAAACCTAACGTCCAATCAGAAAATGTTTTATTAAATTAATGATTTATAAAATGAATATTTCCTTACAGTTTATCATGGCCATCTCTCATATTGTGACTAATATGGTAGCTTAAAATACAAAGGAATAATCTACCTCGATATTTGATTCATTGAAATTGTAATTTGCTTACAACTAATCGTTTGGCCATTCATTGCCACAAATGAGTGTAAAACCAAACTTAGTATTGAATTTGCATCAGATTATGGAAAGAATGGACATATCTTTAGAGCAGATTTAGTTCTCCTCTTCAGTCCATATGTTTGTAGAAAAGACTGTTTTATCCGATGGCGTGCCTCAGACTCACGATTTCTATTTGGATGATAATCACGAGATCGGTAACAACGATAAGATAATTATTGGATATTTTCATAACACCAGCTGTAAGTCGAGCTCATATTTCGAGTGAAACCTAAATTTAATTGACTGATTGGATAATACTTTTTCTTATTTATTTATTTATCAAATTAGAAAAATGATCGATAATTCAAATAATTGTTAAGTTTTTTACTCTTATTCTTTAATGATTGTACCAAGATAACATATATATATATATAACACAGATACCAGAAATCATTGTTTGGATCAAACCCTCGGAGTGTTGACACAAATGATATAATTTTCAGGGAATTTGAATAAACTTTAGTCGAATTATTCGGAATTTTTCACACAATTCGGTTGTTATTCGGCTTTTAGACGCTTTTGGAGAAAATACATTTATTTTTATTTCCAAAGTATAAGGGATGAGCAAACTTCAATTAATCATGTTCAATTCGCTCCAAAACTGTAATAAATTTTGATATTTTAATAGCCTATAAAACCAACCATTTATTGAACTTAAGGATAATTTTTGCGAATCAAAGCATTTCATATTTCAATGATTATTATTATGGGTGACGAACTTTATTTATGAAAAGAGTTACCAGCAAATATTGAAATTGAAGGAATTTTTTTTTCATATAAATTAAGTCTACTTTTATTACGAACTATAAAAATGGTAAACTGTTTTTACGAGCAGATGGTTTTGTATAAAATGGTTT
>JAQIWF010001305.1:0-12515 GCA_034694965.1 Ceratozetes gracilis | reverse complement strand
GAGAGAGAGAGGGAGAGAGAGAGAGAAGAGAGAGGGAGAGAGAGAGAGACCTGAAAACCAGCTTTTGTATGGAGAAGCCGTTTATTGGCTTAAGTGTTGGACATAAGTCACGAAAACACTTTTCAGGTAAAAATTTATTCCACTCCTCATTCAGTGAGTGTTTTCATAGGCTCTCAAGAATATGAGCCATGAATTTAAAAGTTTTTAACAGAAATTTTGGACATCTTTTTATTGAAATAAATGTTTGTGTCTTTTCAGATGTCATTACTTTAAACTTCTTTTGAAATAAGTTTTGCTTTTCATGTTTACAATGTTTTCCACGAAATTGTTTCCTAACAAAAATATAACACATAATATAAAAGAATAGTTTTTCTCTTTTAGTTAAAAAGTTAGTTTTGAAACTTGCTACATTTGAAATATAATCGATAATGACTATTGGTACTAGATAAGTGTGCCGTTCTTAAAAAATAGAAGAAATTACAGAAACTTTGAAGGGGAAATTTGCAATGCAACTTCAATGTAGGATTAACAAGATTAGTAACTAGATAAATGACCCCAATGAGAAGAGAAGAGCATATACTAGTTTATTTAAAAGATTTTATTTATATTCTTTTATAATAAAACCCATATTTTGGTTACAAATTAAAAATATTTTAAAATTCAAAGGAAAATATTTTATCCATTTTATGATAAAAACCAAAAAGTTATTTTTACAAATTGTCTATTTTTATCTTGCACCAAAATGTCGAGAACTTGAAAACGTTGAGATGTCATAACATGGAACTAATATAATTTAATCCTTTGTTTATTTTAAAATTATTTTAATGAAGTGGAGCTAATATTGCGTAGGAATGTCTAATTAGCAAGCTTAAATTGTTCTAATACTAAAGCTTATGAATTTTAATTTAATCAAAATGTTTTCGTTGTGTAAACAAATGTCTATTTCATTTTCTCATTATTTGAAAATTTAATTTAAAATATTTTAAGACAGAGATGTCCAGAGTTTTGTCGTTAAGCTCGGGTTCTCTTTACTACAAACAGTAATGATGTGCACAGACCTTATATTATATGCCAGGCCATTACCAGAACTGCCCAGGGTTTCAACTATTTTATGAATGATACTAAAGCATGTTCATATAAACAAGAACATATTTAAGTGAAGAATATTAAACAAGTTATATATTTTGATCATAACTTAATAAAAAGTTTAATTTACTCCAATAGACACTTTGAATTTTAAGATTCAAAGTTCTAGTTTTTCAAGTTAATAAGAGCTCTTGGCACTACCTAAATATATCATTTTAAATTAAGATGCAAGGTAATTTAGTGTGTATTGGGAATAATGGGAAACAAGATTGGAAATCCAAATTTATAATCAAAATAATATGTATTACATTCACGTCGCTCTCAAATTCCTTAAAGCAATTTATTTCAACTTATTAAATTCAGAAATGACTTTTTTTGTTTTTGACAATCACTAAAAAATTATCCAGGATTATTATGAATTGGCGCAATCATGTTTTAAATTGCTTTTTACCAGAATTTTATTTGTTTTTGTGGCCTTTCATCCAAGACTTGAATCAAAATCCAGATATTCTCCCGAAAAATATGTTCTGTAGTTAGAGCATAACCAGGGATAGCCAGGAGGTTATAGGCAATATACCTCCTTTGTTTTGAGCAGACTCCCCCAATATTCGATGAGTTTACTAAACTATCCCTCTAGGCTATATGACTTTTATCCGAGCTATACTCCCTGACCTTTTTACTAACTCCTCCATTGAGGTCGGGTACAGCCCGGTGTACCATGGCCATTCCTGGAGCACAACCTCTCAGCTAAATGTCTTATTTATCGGCGATATCTGGGGCTTAAAATTGATTTGCTTTTTCACAAATTGAATGTTTTTTGTCTTTCTTTCTATACATTATTTTTTTTAACAATCGGATGACAAATACATATTATTTCGCTTCAGATATCACTCACCCAAACACTGACCCCTTATGAATGTTGTGCTATGAAACCCATATTTTGAACAACTCCAAGAAACATTTTTACCACTGTTCAGCTGTACAGGTTATTCCATATTTTAATAAGTGTTTCTTGTTATTTTCTATTAATGACCTTGAATTGATTTTTAATGAGATCCAGATCACACATCTGAATGAATTCAATAATTGCTTTACTCATTTGTTTTTTTGTTTGAATCGGTTTGAGGGTAGGATTGCCTTCCTGTAGTCATCCCTGTCAATAGCACAGGCTTTAATGGGCAACAAAACAGACAGAAGACAATATCCATTGGTTTTCATAACTCATATTCTGTTATATTCTGTTATTTTTCTGTTCAGTCGATAATAACTGTAATGACAGCTAAACATTAAATGAGAGCACAAATGCATCAAAAGATATAACTCTATATCTATATAACTCTATCATTTCAAATAAGATAATGGACTCACTTGTCTGACCAGAGCTATGAACACCAGAGACATACCGCTCCCCAGTATAGAGATTCTTGTTCTTTTTTGTTCTCATCAGACAATCACTGGTCTTCTGTGATAAATGATTATTATTATCACAAATACACTCATACTTATAGTTCTGATCAGTGTCTTCCCCACCACTGCCAACCCTGTACTCACTCACCACTACGCACACCACCAGCACATGTATATGTTCTTATGCACAACCAGTTGTTTTTTATATTATATGATGTGTACTCAGACAGTGGAATGTGCAAGTTATGATTGCTATCTAATGTGTGCCAATTTCAATATGAAGATTAATTGTGTGGATCCAGAAATTCTTTGCTTATGACAACTGACTTCCGTTACTGTAATACAGAATTTCCGGATAGTTATAGACTCAGAATAATGATGTGCTCAGAGAAACAGCACTTTCTTTATTCATATTCTCCAAAGAGAAGGACATACATTTGGAAACACACTCTATATTTATGAAACTTTTATACTAATAATAACTTATAATTAATGACTTAATAATAAGAGAAAACTTTTGTTTCGCTCTTCTATTCATGACTTAATTCCTGTGCTCCCAAAAACTAAATGGATGATTAAACGCAGGACTAAATGTACTGACGTTTTTATTCATAAGAGGATCAGCCTTTTTACCCAGACTAAAAACACACAATGTTTTATCAATGCTAAAGTTCAGGGATTTTACGCAAAATTTAATAAATAGTTAATTATGTAAATGTTGTGATGTGTCGCACAGTATCGCACTGACAACAAGACCTGATTTATTTTTAGCTCACATTTTGTGCTCACACTTTTCACTCAACTTGCTTTCAAGTTACTTATTCAAAGATGAGCAAGATTATCTTATAAATATTCTCAGCAATTATGATTTTAATTAAATGAAAGGATTTAAATTTTATAATCTAGGTTCATTATGATTGAATAAGCATAGTAACCATATGCTCTTTTAGTGATTTTTTTCTGCATTGATTATTTAAATTAGTCGCAGAGATAATAACTCTACTCCTGTGCTGACATGACTTCCATTTTACGCTTTACTTAATTTTGAAGCAGAAAAAAGTTCAAGAGATTAGTCTAAAGAATATTTTATTTTTTCCTGTTTTTACTGAAAGCACAATATTTTTCGATAATTAATTAACTTTTAGAAAAATAAGTCATTAATTTTCAGTCATTTTTTCCTTGAAAACTAAACATTTGTCTTAAAGTTGAGTCTATAGAGAGCTGATGACTAATTATACTCGTCTCTCAAAATGACCCAGCTCTCCCTGTGCTATTGAATTTCATTCCGGAAGAATAGGAGAGATAATAGTTTGAAGTAATCACCGAATTTGTCGGCAATTCTTTTGATAAATTATTTTTTCGACTAATATTTCATTTTTAATACTTATGACACAAAACTGTTTGATATATTAAAGTCGGCCAAAGATTTAATTTTGTTTGAAATTAAATTAAATAATAGTCATAACTATAATCGTGTCCTCCATGGGATTGGAGAAGGATCTGCTCCAAAGTGATATCCCCAACGCTTTTCAAGAGTCTAATCATTTATTTGATGAATCATATGATGAGAAACATTAATCTAAAAATGTTTTTCACGAAAGTGTCGGAAAAAGATTTTTTTCAAATAATGACTTTCAGTATTATGTGTGAAACGATGATAGAAGTGCACAGAATGTGTGAAAAATTTGATTTCATTCATGTAATCTTTATTTCTTGGTTATTATTTTCATAAATTATAGTTTTATTTCTCAGTCATAACACCAATAACAGAGGTCGTCAAGGGGACGATTACTAAGTAACCAAGCTCCTAAGAGTATCGGATGAAATATTTGTTATTTCCCATATTCTGCCGCCTCCGCAGAATGAGTAATGCAATATTTGAATGAAAACACGTTGTAACAAGGTTAAAATATTTTGAAATGTCGAGATCTTTATAAACACATTGACTGAATAGTTATTTATTTCAAATTCTAGTCATCTATTGATTTAACTTCAATCGATTGCTTGGGTTTTATTTTAATGCTATTCATTAAAATTCATACTTTTTTGTAAAACACATAATAAAATAAAAAACTACTAAAATATTGAAAACCTTTTCTCTTAAGAGAAGGAAATTTCTGTTATACTCTTTAAAGACTTTATTCAAAGATTGAGAGCTCAGTCATCGATTCGATGGCATTACTCTTATTCTTAATATAATATACTTTTATTTGACTCTCGATTGCAGACATCAGACGAATAAATGTTATATTTCTGTTCACTTCAAATACCAAATGACAGTCTTATTGCTCTTCTGATTCCTATTCTGGTTCTCCTTATTTGTGAGGAACATATCCGAACAACTCTTCACTTATTAGCTTTTCTTTATGTAAACGATTCACTGTTTTTGCGCTCAATATAACAGTCATTCATTAATGATGTGTTAAGCGGGGGATCCCCAACATTGCCCAAATGTGACCAAAAATGCCAATTTGGGATTCAATCTCAAGGATGAGGAGGATTAGTTTGGGCACAGTCTAAAGTAATGATACTTTATTATATTCTTACTCCTAATTTGATTGATTTTGAATGAGTATGTGTTGACATCCCTTTCCTAAGAGTATTCCGCAGAGAATTCTTGGTTTTACACTTTTTCATACGATTACGTCAAATATTATATTATCGGTCTTTCAATAACTGCAGTCATTTCTGCCTTTTCTTATGGAAATCTTTGATTTCGCAATACGTCATAAATTTTGCATATTGAAGGAACAAGGTCACCAAAGCAATAACCCACTCCCTGTGTATGAATCTATTACATGTAATACATATCAAGAATTAATATGATTTGATCGCTAAATATTCATTCACAGTATTAAATGATTCGGAGATTAATATGAAATGAATGGAGTTTTTTCTTATTTACTTACTTAATCATGCTAATTTGATCTTGCATTAAGAATTAATCTGTAAAGTTGATATTAGCCTAGTATTAATTGACTTGTAACTTCTCTTAAATGTTAAACAATCAAGATTAATAAGAAACAATGTCTGGGTGTAACCACAATATTGAAAGTGAGCCCTGCCCAATTCAAATGATTAGCTGATTGTTAGCCACAAATGTCATTTTGCTTGATTAAAATTCTGACCCATTTAGTCTAAATCATATATCTGTCAAATGTTAGGACTCTCCTCCTCTCTGTTCATAACATGTGATGACATATGAGACGCATTTTTGTATTTTTTATTTGACAGCATTTTCTTCTCATTTTCAAAATCATTATATCTGTTGTGTTGTCAACAGAACAAAGTTTTTCGTTAAAAGAAATTTCTCAATGAGTTGTGTATTGCACTGGAATTTTGTGCTCATATTTCTCGGATACAATCTGTCTGTCATCTGTTCCCAATGTGTTCCCAATGAGTTCTTGCAACAAAAGTATTTCCCATTTCGCTATTTTTCATTGATTTTTAACGATTTATTTATGCTTTTCGTCAGAGAAATGGTTTCGTTTCTCCGAAGAAATGAAATTATTGTCACATTAGGAATGAAATCACAACTTATTAGAAAAAACTCATTTTTAAGGAATTTCGTGTCTGAAAAATATTTTTCCAATTATCTGACAGATATGTCGGATGAAAATGACTTTATTTCTGAGAAGTTTTCAAAACAAAACACATTTCGGTTAGAGATGTGCACAAATAAAATGTGTCTCTCCAGAGACCTGTCTTTGATAGATGATATTATATATTTAATTTCAAACCTAGCTCAAGTATGCTGTTTCCTGGAAATAAAATAGACTCTCAGCATGGAATGTAACCTATTCTATCTAGATCAATTTCCCAAAACTAATTTATTTCGGTAGAATAATAATGTAGTGGAGATATGAGTAAATACAGTTAGACCTCCAGATAAAAGCCTACTCAATAAGAGAAACTCTCATTAAGAGACAAATTTGTCTTGCACCAATGGTTCTCTTATCTAGAGGTCTAACTGTATATCCAGGCTTAGTCTAAATGGATTTTTTGCTTACTTTTCAAACTAGAAATTTGTTTTAAAATTTTCAGTCAATTAAAGTTTTATTGAGAAAACATTTCTGTATTGACTCTTATTTTTTGTTTACTTTTCTTCGTTTGAAATCGTGTTTTGAATCGAAATGTGAATTACAGCGAAATCATTGATATGCAAAGTATCAATTCAATTGATTCCTGGATAGTTTTATCGAATTCCTTGAGCTAAACATTCAATTTAGGGTATATTCGAGTGAAATCAAACTTTAAAGACGCGATAAAATCTGAACTTCTGAACTCAAAGCGTGTTATGTGGGAAAGTATGCTTTCGGGCGCCCACATGAATGGATAACCTAGATGTAATATTGCCAAATGTCAAACTATGTTCAAATTTAATTTTTTATTGAAAAACTTTTCTAGAAAATACTAAATAAATCAATAATTCTAAGAAATCAAAAATTTATTATATATTTATTTGATTACTATTTTAAGAAATATGAAAGTTTTGAACCGATATTTGTCGTCAAACATTGACATCAATTTCTTTCAATTTTCTCATTTAATTCAGTTGAGAACTAAATGAAAGCTTTAAGTAATTTTCAAACTATTTTTGGTGTTTCCTAGAATCTAAAATTGAAGTATTGATTAGAGATAGAAATGACAACACATTCAGAGAAATGAAGTCTATATTCAATCCCTATTTATATCAATATATCTGCTCTTTATTTGAAATCGATTTAAATTTCAAAATCAATATTAAACAAGTGTTAGATAAGAGTGTATATAACGTAACGCAATAACAATATTTGTTTCAGATATTGATTTATAATATAAAATAATATTCTTTGAGAAGTGACTCAAAAGTATTACATCAATAACTATAAACATTGTACTGAAAAATTCAAATACAATTCAATTCATTGATATTCTGAGAAATTGTGTGTAAATCACATCAGACTTTTCTTTGGGCTTTTCTTTGCATTTCTCTACTTATTATCCGTTCATTTATTGAACGTTTGAAAGGAGAGGGAAAATAATTTTATTATTATTTTTATATGAAATTGTTTTCGTGTTCCCAACCGATGGGGTATTTATACTGCACTGCAAATCAATTACTTTTCCACTCAATTCTCCTCTTGGTTTTGTCTTTAAACTTGGGTTAAGGCCAGTTATAATACCAGGGCTATTGGGAGAAAAAAAAATGATATCAACAAAATGAAAAAACATTTTCAATTCAGATCTCTCTATGGAAAATCAATTCTCCCGGACATAGAAAATAGATTTTTCTCTTCAAAAATTTTTATATGAGTTCTCTTCCTCTCAGTTTAAATTTGAATTTATGTCTGTTCCAGAGCTCAAGTAATAAAGAAAAAGCAAATAATATTTTCTTAAGTCGTTTATGTCTTTATTATTACACTCTTTCATAACATCTTTAAGTCCGTTGAGATTCTCGTCTGCTTTGAACCAAACTTTTATTAGATTTCAGATCTTTTCAACGAAAGTTCAAAATAAGGCTAAAGAAGTGAAATACACATTCAATTAGTCCTAATGTTTAGTAAAGTCACCACAAAATTCTCCACAACTTTCCTCACAATCAGACATTTGGTGTCAAATATAAACCAGTAAAAGAAGCAAGATCTAATTGACTAAACTACTCTCAAAATTAGTTTTGGGAGTATTAATATAATTAATATAATTATCAATTTGAATGAGAAATCTGATGCTTTGAAGAATTTGTGTTCTTACAAGTTTTATATTTAATTTAATTTTTTGCCAACATTTTTATCTTAAATAATTTATAATTTTCTTCAGATTAATTTGTGTTGAATACCTTTCTATTGGTTCTGTGCTTTTTGACGTCAAAAGTGATCTGGATTTTATCGACCTTGGGCTAGATAAATTTATTAAATATTCATATATTTAAATTACACAACTAGTGGTATAAATTTCTAGAAACTTAAAGCTGCGTTCACACTAGCGAACTTATATGAGTAGACTTCACTTATTTACTCGAAGTCTGCGCAGACTTGAAGTCATTTGCGTTCACATATACATTCCTAAGTTTATCAGCTGTTTATTCAAAACAAAATGAATCAAAGACTCAAAATTGTTTTATTAATTCAATTATTAATTAAATATTTGAAATTAATTTTGTTATTATTAGAAAATGAAGTCAATAAAATGAATAATGATATGAATTTAATTATTCAGTTCATTAACATTATTAATTATGTGAATAACACAAATTCAATTGAAAGTAAAGATATGACATTTATTTAAACTCAATTTAATTAATTTAGAATAATAACTAAAATTTTACATGATAAAAGTCAACAAGAATAATGATCCCTAAATACAATTTTGATCATACTTTTTATACTAAATTGACAAGATATTTAAAATTATGTATAAAATAGATAAGCTTTTAAAAGAAAAGATGTTCTAAAAGAACATCCTTTAACAACATTTGCCAGGAACAACATAATTTTGAGGCTATACCACTTCTATAACAATATATATTCTTTCATTAAACCGAATTTGGGAGACACCTAAAAATAGAGGATTTTGGGAAATAGTTGTGCCACAAATGAATGATAAAATGTTTAAAGAAAACTTCAGAGTTGATAGGAATACATTCAGATATATATTAGGAATTGTCGGCCCAGATATGGAAAAACAGGACACGAGGTTCAGAAAATGTGTTCCTGTTGAAAAAATGCTTGGAATTTCATTAACAGTGAGTGTCCTACACTTCTCCGTCCATCAAAAATTAGTTTAATATATATTCTCAGGTTTTGGCAACCAATTGTAAATATGCACAAATTGGTAATATGTATGGACAAGCTAAATCAACTGTTCATAATTGCTTTAAATCATTCATTAAAGCGGCCATAAAAAACCTTGTAAACAGACACATCAAAATGCCATCTCCTGAAGAATTCGAACTTATATCCGAAGAATTCGAACAGAGATGGTCATATCCAATGGCTGTTGGCTGCATCGACGGTTCACATTTCCCAGTGCAAGTGCCAAAATGCCAAGCTCAAGATTATTATAATTATAAGGGATGGCATTCGGTAATTGCACTGGCTATATGTGATGCCAATTACAAGGTATCAAAAACTCGCCGGTTTTAGATCACTTTTTTCAAAATTTTTGCCAAAAACAGAGGTTAAAAACTTAACTTTTTATTTACCAGGTTTATTATTTAAAGACAGGAATACCTGGTCGTTGCAATGATTCAGGAGCTTTTGAGCAAACTGAAATATTCAAAAAGTTTGAAAATTCGGAACTTCTTCCTAAGAAGTCACGAAAAATTGACAATTTTGACGTACAATACCATTTATTAGGTGACAGTGCATTTGCACTTAAGCCTTGGTTAATTAAAACCTACAGGTAAAAATTAATATCTGATACGAGTGTCATTGACATCTTATTTCCCAAAGATTTTCATCTGATCTACAACCCGACGAAATTATTTTTAATAAAAGACACTGTCGGGCCCGCAGAGTCATCGAAAATGTTTTTGGGAGGTGCTCTGCGCGATGGAGGAGATTAAGAAAACCAATGGAATTTAAATTAAAAGACATTGGTAAATAAAATCTTCCATAAGTTATGAGATATTTAGTGTACTCGTTGGGACCAAAATGTGTGACGTAACCTTATTTTGAGTGGCTCTGTTCATAACAAAATTATTCAACTTATTTGACGTATTTCTCATTTATTTAGGTGAGATTATTACTGTCTCATTTGCATTAAATAATATATGCGAAGAAAACAAAGTTTCGGTAGAAACTGGATGGCTAAATGATCGTTTAGCTGAGCATAGAACTCAGCCTATTTACAGAAGAATTGATAGAAATGTCGATTCATTTGCAAATAGTCAGAGGAATGCTTTGAAGAACTATTTTAATGGCCAACATTTTCAACCCTCTGATTAAAATTAAGAAATTCTACATTTCTCCGTCCATCAAAAATTAGTTTAATATTTATGACTTAAACTTAAAGAGTATTTCAAAAGTAAAGAAATTAAAGCATTTAATCATTAGATCTGTTAAAACACAACAAATATGTGGTTCTGATTGTGAGTCAATTAAATCAATACTCAATTCATGTAAAAGACTTCAAAGTATTTATTTTAATGGCAATTATGACATAAGCTCTGAATTATTGGCGAAATTACTTTCAAATTAAAAGTTTTGAATTTCAATGAATATGTATTAAAAAATTAATGTTTTAATTATTTTTAAAAATATCTATTAATTCTTTAATTCCATTGCTGACATCTTCAAATCCTTTTCTTATAAATTCGTTATTTTTACGATACTCCTCTTGATTTGTAACAAATTCTTCTTGAAATTTATCAATAAATTGACACAATTTCTTGTTTGTCTCTTCTGTTGATCCAATCTTACGTTTTCTTATTAGCCGTGGAGTTTCCATAGCACTTCCACTGCTTGTACTTCCGCTGAACTCATCGGTGGACTCAATTTAATCTAATTCAGTGATACTTTGAGATACTTCAAAATTTGAAAACTGAGATTGTTCCAAACAAATTCCAAACATATTTAAGTTTTATAAAATTCATGCGATAGTTAACTGAAGAGACGGTCAATATTATGAATAAAAATACAATTAATAATAATTACCATTGAATCATATGTAGAGGCTAATGATTTATTATAAAAATGTCGAATTCTTAAAATCTCATGCATTTTTTCGTACCATTTCCATTTAGTGCAGATCCTGTTAATCCTAGTTTGAATTTTCGATAATCGCTCATTAAATTTGCGATTTTTTTCTTAATATGTTGATGGCTTTTCGCAAATCTTGTTTCATTGAATTTATTCTGAAACTTGATGTAAAGTACATTTTTATTACACATACCATCAACTTTTTCTTTGTTTTCGCTGTATACTTCAATAAAAACTCAATTTCAATATCTTACCAATTAGAATTAATCATTTTTATGACGATAATGAAGTTAATAATTAAATTTTCAGTTAAAATATTAAATATAACTGAAGGATTATTGAACAAAAATGTGATATTTTAAATTTTAGATAAACATTAGTTTTGCACTTATTACAAGCCTTGTGATTGGTCAAGAAAATAAATAACGCGCATTCACACTATGTTTGAGTTAGTCTGCTTGCTTATGAACTGTCTGTAGCAGACTTGAAATAAATTCGATTTACTGGAGTAAGTCTGTATGTTAACTCAAATAAATGCAGTTTACTTGCTTAATTTCGCTAGTGTGAACGCACCGTTACCTTCCGTTCAATACAAAGCGGATTTGATGACCAAAATATGTGATGAAAAAATACCACAAAATCAATGTAATACTGAAAAATAAATCCGCCAGTGTGCACCACATTTAAACACAGAATATTGCAGGGTTTTCCGCGAGGCACCGATCGATAAACCTTGACTTTCTTGTAAGAGTCTAGACATTAATATGAAATTTAATACGCATTCATACAATATTACAGAATAGTAAAGAATTGATTATTTGGCAATAAAATAATTAAATAAATTCATTAATTTTTGCCTAAAATCAATTAAAAATCAACATTTCTCTGATTTGGACACTGAAATTAATTGAATTTTTACCAAAGGAATTGAGGATTCAACAATTCTAGTAAATTTAAATTAATTATACAACTATTCCTAAAACTAGTGGCACTCAAATATAAGAAATTTAGTATGTTTATCACTGGAATACTTGAATGATATTTTGATTGGTTTTTGTCTTTATTATTCTAGAATGTAATAATAAACAAGCTAGAAATACGGAATTTCAGATAATAGCAGTTTCATTTTTACCATGGGTATTCATCCAATTCGAACTTCAAGGGAATTTTAAATACTAACCTTTTGTATTTAAACTTATATAATATAAATAAACTGTAAAGATGTGTAAATAAACTATGAAAATGTATATAAACTGAAAATGTATATAAACTATGAAAATGTATATAAACTGAAAATGTATAGAAAGACTGTAAATATGTAAATATTGTGATATAGCTTGG
>JAQIWF010001304.1:0-12515 GCA_034694965.1 Ceratozetes gracilis | reverse complement strand
TCTACAAATGTCTGTCAATCAATGGTTTACTCGTTTAGTTCTTATCTTGAATTTTGTATAAAAGCTGTAAAACGGATGGAAGGGTTGGATCCGCTGCAGAATAATTGAAATTTAATGAGTATTAATACAAGGCTTTGATATTTAGTTTTTGTGTTATCTGTCATAAAGTTTTAATTTAATATATAATTAATTCTTAAATACATTTTTGATTAAACAGATTCTAAGACTATTTGTACCAAAACTCTGAACGTTATATAAAATCCATAAATAAATCTCATTTTCGCACACATTATGTAAATATACAGTCGATTACTGTCAAGTCTGGCCTCTCCTCCAACAGTCTCTCAATGATAAAGGCTTACAACTATTTCATTGTTTTCTATCAACAATTACCCCATCAGTTGAACAGTCATTTTCCCATTTGGTCGCAGATTTGACACAATTTACTGTATATTCAATTCCAACTGTATTTTAAAAGGCGGCGACTTTTCAGACCATTTCTTATAATTTATAATATTTTGTGTTTTAAGTCAAAGTGAATGAAATCCTTTAGTTTTTAAGAAATGTATTTCATTTTCCCCTTATTTTCCTTTTATTAGACGAAAATTGAATCACTTTTAGAGATAAGGCTTTTTATTTTTGAACCAAAAATTTTACTGAAATTCAGTTGAATCGCAAATCTCTCAGATTTGAGACTTATTTCTCTCTAATCGAAAAGGTTTTGAAATATTGGCTGAAATTTATTCAATTATTTTAATTTAATTATCAATTGATGTAAATTTGAATGTAATTCAGATCATATCTGAAACAATAAATGAGACAAATATTCATCAAATTATTTTCAACCCAATTGATGGATAACTTATTTGACAATTGACAGGTAAGTTATCAAGATATAATAGCAATGCACATTTCTGCATAATTGTGCATAATGTTAAACAGGTACATTTTGATAAGAACCTTAAATGATGAAATAAGGTAATATTGATGAAATGATTACGCAATGTAGATAGCGCATTTCATGATGTAGCTCTCAATTATTGCCAAAGTATAAAGACCTCAGACAATGATGATCACAATACAGTATAATACGTGCTTTAACTCATATGTACCCAGTGGATTTGTACACGAGCCTATTCGAGACATTTTTTATGTATTACCCTGTCTTATTTCAATGGACTACAAGTACTGTACGGTTTTTGGTGTGACGTCATCCGTGTTTTTAGCATGGGTTATTGCATCGATAAGATTTTGCCCAATTGCTGTGATAACAAAAAACAGTACACATGAGCTAAAAGCAGGTATTATACTGTTTGTTGTGATCTCTATTTTGTAAGGTCTCTATATATTGCATTGTAAGCATTAGTGGCGCCTCTCGTGTGCACTACATTGAGACAAATGTAAGCATCGATGGAGTGATGGAAATCCAAAACAAATCCATTTAAACCATCATTTGGTGCACGTGTTTAAAGTGACAGACATCCAGTGAATCCCTCTATCATTAGTTGATGACAATAACCACTCAATTATATATAGTATTATTTTTTAATTTAATTTAATTAACCTAGTTTAATTGAACCGTAACTTAATTCCAATCACCTTTTGAGATAATAATGTCTTCGACTGTCACTTGTGGTAACTGTGGCTCAAATCAGACTGAGTTTGACTCAAGTCGTGGGGACACATATTGCATGAAATGTGGTTTTGTTATCGACCAGAACTGCATTGTATCGGAAGTGCTGTTCGCGGAGGGATCTCACGGCGGGGCACATATTATCGGTCAAAGACATGACACCGAATCAGCCTTTAAGTCATTCAGGTTTACATTCAACCCATTATTTGTTAAGAAACCCAATATTAAAGGATTGATTGATTTGATAGCATTGGAGGCATTTTAGGGGCCGGACGGGAGTCAAGACAAGTGACTCTTATGAACGCCAAACGAAGGATTAAAACAGTTTGCGATCAGTTAAGACTTAACGACCACTTCATTGATATGGCCTTCAATTTCTACAAAATGGCGTTAAACCGAAGATTAACTCAGGGAAGGAAACACATCCATGTGGTGGCCGCCTGTATATACATTACCTGCCGGAGTGAAGGCACTTCCCATATGTTACTTGATTTAAGTGACGTTTCACAGGTTAACGTCTATGAGTTGGGCCGGACTTACCTCAGACTAACTGCCGCTCTTTGCATAACCATCCCTGCAATTGATCCGAGTCTTTACATAATCAGATTCGCACAGCATTTAAACTTAGGTATGACTCAGGTTTTGGGGTCGGGTTTGCAGTCAATTAATTTGAATTAATATTTAAGGCGAGAAAAACAACACAGAAGTCGAGAAATCTCGAAATAATGTGATTTCGACCGCAAACCGATTGGTTCAGCGTATGAAAAGAGACTGGATGCATTATGGCAGACGACCCTCTGGATTATGTGGTGCCGCCATTCTGGTGGCCGCACGACTTAATGGAGTTCACTGTTCTATAAAAGATATCATTAAAGTTGTGAAAGTGTGCGAAACAACTATAAGGAAGCGTTTGTGTGAATTTAGTGACACTCCAACCAGTAATCTAACCCTCGATGAGTTTATGACCATTGACTTGGAGAGTGAGGAGGACCCGCCCTGTTTTAAGGCCAGCAAACGAAAGCAAAAGTTATCTCAATTAGAAAACGAGCAGAAAATGGAGGAAATTCAGAGCAAAATAAGTCATTTGCAGAAACTAATTGAAGTCGATTTGGAAAAGAGTCGCAAAAAATTAAGGAATCCGTTTGCTAAGTATCTTAAGGCTGACGGCAGTGGTTCGACCCCTAATCCCGAGGAATCCACTGTTGAAGAGTTTATTTTATCCAATACTGTGGAGACAATTAAGGAAGTGTTGACTGAAGACAGTAATAGTTATGAACAGTATATGGAAAGTATTAAAAGTATGCGACCGACCGCTGCCTCTCTCGGTATAACTGATGTCATTCTTAGGGACGACACTAAGACTGAAGATATTAAAGAAGGAGAGGATTTCAAAGAAGTGGAAGAATTGGATTTGACGGGAATCGATGACAACGAATTAGAAGGATATTTGTTAAGTGCCGACGAAATCGATGCTAAAACCAAAGTCTGGACTCGAGTTCATAAAGACTTCTTAGAAGAAATGAGAATCAAAGAGGAGACTAAAGCTAAAGAAGAAGAGGAACGTAAAAGAAAAGAAGCATCCGGTGAAATGCCTCCCAAGAAGAAGAGGAAAACCCGTAAAAAGACGAATATTCAGGCAAACAGTGCCTCCGAAGCCATTGAGAAGATGTTGCAGGAAAAGAAGATCTCTAACAAGATCAATTATGATGTTCTTAAGAATCTGAATCCTAACTTTGATCAAAAAACTTCAATAACTCCTATATTTAAAGTACCCGAACCTGTTGTGAAGGAGGACACTCCCATCACATTTGTTCCCGAAGTGAAGACAACATCTCTTAAAAGACTTCCTTCACTCAAAAACAGTGCGAATACTTCACTGATTAATCTGAAGACATCTCTTTATAACAAACTGCGAATGAGATCATTAGAATCAGAGACAGTATCTAAAAAACCTGAAGAACCCGACGATGTGTTGAATAGTATGAGTGACATAAAAGCAAAGACAAAAACACATATTTTGAATGATTCACAAGAAACTAATGCCACAAATGAAGAGTTGGATGAAGACGAGGACGAAGAGTATGACGACGAGGAGGAAGAGCCCAAACGTAAAGAGTTAAGTATTCAAGAATTGCTTGGATTAGAATCAGGTGAACAAACGTTTTCCGATTACGACGAAGACGACTATTGAATGTAATTTAATTTAATTTAATGACTGATCCCAACACTAATGAGGTATGAAATCATATTTATCTTAATTTTTCACTTCAAATGACCAAATCGTGAGAAGTGTTTGTTATTTTGATTACTGACTGAACTCTAATTTGTTACTCAAATCATAAGATTTCTGATTTAATTTATATATAGATATCTATAAAATGTATATATTTTTATCGTTTATTCAATGATACGTTTTTTGAATGTCAACCGAAGAGTTTATTTAAGAGCTAATTATCTTTTGAGGAATGAATTCTTTTCTAAATTATTTAATAAAATAATTGATTCAAAGGTAGTTTTTGGGTTATTTTATGGGAAAAGTGTTTGCAAACGACTAAAAACGTCTAATTAATATAATATATGACTCATATTATGAGTTCTGTGATATTGTTTGAGGTCTTTATTGAATCGTTTAATAATTCAATTCAACCCTTAATTTATCATTTTTTGAAAGGCGTCCAAAAAATTGTTAAAAAAATTAATGTATGAAAAAATTGTGATTAATTGAAGAAAATGATAGGTTTGCCAGATGTTGATAACTCATTCATTTGCCTTCTCAGACATAATTGTTTCGAAATAATTTGCAATTAGTTTTCACATAAATTAGATACAAATTTTCAATTTATTATCGATTTGTCTTATATCCAATCAAAGACCCAATTAATTAAAATTAGCAAAACTTAAAATTCTTGACTTTTTTCCCAATTATATTTGAAAAGAGTGAGAGTAGTGTTGAGTGAGGAACAGCTGAAATGATGTGAACAGCCACCAGAAATATTGGGCCTCCAGTTTCCCTATAACCTTGAACTCCACAAGTTTTGCTAGAATTAAAGTTAGAGTTTTTCGCGTATCACTTGCTATTGACTCCTCTGAGAGACTGGCTGTTCATCACTACTCCCATTGGGTGCTAATGTTTGCAAATAATGTGATAATAATCAGCACAAGAAAAGTTGAATTACCGACAAAACAGCAAATTTCGACTTCAACTCAACTCATTAAAAAGTGTTAGCAATTCGTAAAACTAATGATAAATGGTTTGGACTCTTCCAAAAGCCACTCATTTTATGGCAAGATTTTTGTCGGAATAAAACTCCACTTTTGGTGAACAACAGTTATGTTTGAGTCAAATATGATTATTGCTATCATTTCTCTTCACTTATGAGAAGTTTTGCACAAATATTCAGAATTGAGTTCATATCAGACCATTGATGCGATTAAAGCCAAACTATGTTTGACTCAACCGTTTCCTCAGATATAACTCTCGACAGGTCTGAGACAATGAAAGATTTCCAGAGTATTCCTGGACCCAAACCATCACTACCTTTCATAGGAACCGGTTGGCAGTACTTTAAGTTCGGTGAGTACTCACTGTTGAGGACATGACATGAATACAAAGTTTTGATGACTTTTCTCGTGACAGTCGGTCGATACGATTTGACTCAATTGCATGAAGCAAATCAACACAAGTATGAAACATATGGTCCTATCGTCAAAGAGGAATACCAGTGGGGAAAACCTATTATCCATATATTTGATCCAAAAGATTTCGAGACTGTCTTCAGAAATCAGGGCAAATGTCCGATACGACCGCCCAATGAGTTTGTCTCTTATTATAGGACTCAGAATAGACATAAATATCCAAATGTTGGGCTGTCCAATATGATGGGCGAGCAGTGGCTGCAATACCGACAACTGTTAGCTCCAGCCCTTACAAGTCTTAAAATTATACAAAACCATATTCCCGCACAGAATGAAATTTGTGATGACTTTCTCGACTATTTGTGGCAAATCAGAGACGAAAGTAATGATGTGGTCATTGATTTGACGGATGCGACCTATAGGTTGGCCTTAGAGTCCATTTCTATGATGTGTTTGGACTCAAGAGTGTATTGCTTTTCAACTGATAGCACCCTTTCCAGTGATGGACAGCGTCTCATAACTGCAACAAAACAACTCTTCGAGAGTTACAACGAATTGTATTACGGAATCCCTTTTTGGAAACTATTCGCCACCAAATCCTATCGCAAATTAGATGAGTCCGAGTCCTCTATCTATGAAATCGCCTCCAAATACGTACAAAAAGGCTTAAATTCTATCCATTCTAATGGTAGAGATTCTGGTCATGAAGAGGAGGGCCATCAAAGTGTATTACAAACACTTCTCAAAACAGAAGGACTCACAGAAAATGATATTAAGATAACAATAATTGATTTCATGGCGGGCGGGATATTCACGGTTTCAAATACTCTCTCCTTTTTGTTCTATCATTTGGCGGCCAATCCTGAAGTACAACAAAAACTATTCCAAGAAGTGAATGAAGTGATGGGAGACAGAGATCTCTTGACTGCCGACATGTTGGCTAAAATGCCTTATCTTAAAGCCTGTGTCAAAGAATGTTTTAGACTCAGTAGTCCAGTGCCAGGAATTATGCGGGTATTAACACAACCAACAGTCCTCTCCGGATACAACATTCCCGCGAATGTAAGACCACTTTATTTGAATTTTAATTCTAATAATAATTAATTAAAATTTGTGTCCAGACATTAATTTGTTCCCATTTGATGGTAACTTCGCGTTTAAGTAAATATTTTGACGATCCTCTCAACTATTGTCCGGAACGATGGTTGAGCCCAAAGGGAGAGAAGTATCCCTTTGCTATTCTTCCATTCGGTTACGGCAATAGGATGTGCGCCGGAAAGCGTTTCTCCGAACTCGAGCTCTATTTAGCGACGGCTAAACTGATCCGCAAATACGAGATAAGTGCGATTCAGCCGCGACTCGACCTTAAGTTCTGTTTCATTATAATACCGGCGCATAAAATATCGCTAAAACTTAAGTTAAGACAGCATTGAATGCATTCTCACATTTCAGTCGATTCTGATTCGTAATACAATTCATGTGAAACAATGATTGAACTAATTATAAATACTTACATAACTTATGGTCCAAAAGTCTATACGTTTTTCGTGATAATTATCACAAATTTTATGAATTGTTTTTGCCATTAATGGGAAAATAGTGATATATTGTTAATTCACGTTATCATGATTGATTTGGCCTTACATTCACTCAATATTGCAAAACATGAAAGTAATCCGTTTTATAAACAAAATGATTAAATTTTAATACAGGGATAACATAGAGAGCTATTCCATCATATTATTAATCTTTCAGTTTGTGGACCAAACGCCTCACCACTCAAAATGACCAAGGAATATATACAGCCTCTAAATTTCTGAACTATGATCACTGACTACCCAGGTTTCAGAGTTAAGCATTTCAAAGTAACCCTGGATTCTTTAAAATTGCTTTATCTACGCTCTTGCCATATCTGGGTTTAAATGAGTCTACCTTGATCATACTTATCTAAATTCATGAAATGATAGACTAAGTGCATTTAGTGCATTACATTAATCTAATCTTGATAAACTCATTAAATTGAAGGCTTAGAATTGAATTTGTTTTCCGGAAATATTAATCAAGCTCACACACACTCAATTGAATTATTTAAACTAATTTTACAAATTGATATTCAAACTGTACTGCCTTAATGACAAATGGAGGGGAGAATCGTCTGAATATATGAGTAAAGTTATTATTTAACAATATTTTAATCACAAATTGATTTATATTTATGAAACGATAAATACTGCAAATCTGAAAAAGTTTTGTATTTTGTATTAAATGATTGAAAATCAAATAAAAGAATTAGTATTTGAATGGATTTCTATGATTTTTTGCATGAAATGGGATCATAGACTGGAATGTCTTGAAGTAAGCGCTTTTTGAGCTTATCGTCGAAGTCCTCGTTGAAGCCATCACTATATCTGTGGTAATGGTTATAATAAGCCCGGAATAAGTCGTCGTCAGTTTGCATCCTTTGGTAGACTGCGTTCCACTCACTCGGGACTAGAGATGACATACTATAAGATGCTTTCGCTGAATATTCTTGAATCCAACGCACACTCGATATGTTATAGTGTTTGTTAGCATCGGTTAAATTCATGTAATAATTTTGATGATCCAAAACAGTTCCCTATTATCAGAGGAGAGAGTCTACAGTCATGTAGTTTTGGATTAAATAACTAAACTTCTGAGAAGTTGACATCTTTTTGATTATAGGTTTGAAAGAAAATCAATAATTCTTTGGAAGGCTTTCAAAGACTAACGAAAGACTTATGAAGAATAAGATAATAGTATTTGTGATGTGATGTGGGCTCACATCGTATGAGAGAAATAAATACTAAAGTTTGTCACTTCTCTCCAAATTCGCCCTCTTTTTCATCAATTTTTAAAAAGATGTGAAACTCGAAGATTAATATTAATAATCACTTTTCATGAATACTACTTACGTAAGAATCAATTGTATAGAATCTGAAGGCGGGGTTAACGCTCTCATAAGTGGTGACACTGGGAGCCAAATATGCGACTCCTATTGGAACCGACTTATTGACAGGAGAGTAGAGAATCCTGAGCTCATCAAAGTGTGTGTGTCCGAAGAACTGTCCTTTTATTGTCTCATTATATTTCTCAACAATACGTAAATAGTTGTGAACCCATTGAGGAACACATTGAGTATTGTCTGGAGGAATGTGACCCACGAGATGAACCGACTGTCCCTTACGTTGCGCCTCTGCTACTTGATTGTTCAACCATTTCAATTGGTTACCAGGGTCATTTGGATTGTACACTAGCCAGAAGTTAAGTCGCGCGCAGTAATTGGTATTCATTACAATCACTTTTAAATCGGGCGAAACATTATTAGCGTAATAACCATAAGTTTTGAATGTATTGGCGTATTGCTCAGGGATCCATTGAGACCATTGATTAAAGAGTTCAGAATATAGCCAAGCGATTGACAAATTACCTGTGATTTCTGGCGGAGCGAACCTAATTTGGGATCATTTTTCATTAAACCCCATAATGTATTATAGCAAGATCATTTCTGTTCAATAATTATTTATAATTTATTAAGAATGCTGAAGGGGTTTACCTCAATATACTCCCCTGGGATCGAAAATTAGTCATTTACCTCATAGAGCTATTTGGCTAAATTATTGCATGAAACAATGAGTTTTAATGGGGGGATTTGGGTAAAAAGATTATGCCTAAACCAAATGAGTTTAGGAATGATCTTTAAAATATAAATAATGCAAAAATGCATTAATTCGATTGTAGTATTTTTGCAAGTATAGTTAACATCCCAAAAGTAGACTTTCCTAGACAACCTCATTCTAGACCCTGCGTTAACCTTTGCATCCCTGATAGCTATGTATTACATAATTTGATTTATTTGTTAGGTTTTAATTTGATTGATGGAGAAAACGGTTTAATGTAATAGTCGTCCACTAATTTCATAATATGTTTAAATGAATTAATGGGAAACTACTCACTGATTAACAGGTAATCCCTCGTGATTTCCAATGACAGGAAATACAAGTTTTCCATTAGATATATATTTGTTGACCATTGAAGTAAGAGATCTTGATCCATTAATTATGGTTTCCTTAGTGGTGTTCCACACGTCGTGGGCCACCATATCTCCCGTCCAAATGATATATTGGTAGTGATCGGAGAGACTGGTGTTTATATACGCCATTAACTCCTCGATCGTATATTGAGGTGAATCACAACTATTATAATCACCCCAATAACCAGCAGTTCCTTTGCCCTGAGCACTGGTTTTGCGACAGCAAAGGGGTTCCCCACAACCATTGCTGGCACCTTGGTCATAAAATGGGTCGATATGAATATCAGACAATTGAAGGACACGTTTAGTTTTTTCTCGATTAATAGAGAAGTCTTTGTCCGCATAACTGCTCTTCACATCGATCTGTTGTTCGGGGCTGTCGTCTAATTTGTAGGTCCAGTCATCATATTTAACACAGGGGTCTGACATGCATTCCGCTCCAACCAGTGTCGTACATATTTCACTTCGAGTGAGATTTGTATTCCTTAATATGAAGTAGACGTGATCTGTGAACAGGTCGGACATTCCTGTGCAAACCCGTTGGTCCTCGAAATGAAATGACTGACAGATTCCGTTCATTAAGTAATGCAGTTCTGATGGCGAATAAATTGAAATCTTGGCTAAACTCATGATTAGTTCACAGCTATCACACGTTAACTTATTTCCGAACCCACTCTTGACGTTGGAATAGATCTTCAAAAAGAATTTAATCGAAACATTCATTTTTGCATTACTTTCTGTTATACACAGATTTATAACCAAACAAATTAAGACAAATCTCAACATTTTTCCAACACATTGACTAATTAATTAAAACTTGTTATTAGGAAATGAGTTTATAATGAGCCTGTTCCATTTAAGTTTACCAGTCTCACATTTAATTTTAATACTTAGATAAATGCAAATTTATGCCATATTTATAAACTTTGAAAATAACCATGCTCCATAAGAATTAATTCGCTTTTAATCAAAAGAGAAGAAAACATATGGTTTTGAATTTAATTTTTAATTAGATACTTTCGATCTTGGAATTCCAAGAAGACTAAATAGGAGACTAAAGCAAAATATTTAACATGCGCAAACATTTAATATTTAAATTATGATTGGTGACATTCAAATAAATTAAGGAAGGATAACATTTTAATCGCCAAATATAACCTGACAAACATTTGATGAACTGAAAGATGTACTAGTAAATGTGACTGGGCTTCTTAAGTTTATTATAGAAGCTAGAGAATAACAATAAATGATACATCAAGTTTTAAGACCTCAAAAAATTTTGGTTACCTCTGCTTTCGATCATTAGATAAATAATTGTGATTTAATCTCTAAGTTATATAAAACGGATCATATGTTTTATCTTGCTCGTTTATTTTAAAAAAATAATACTATTGATGGAATTTAATTTCCCAGATCAAGTTAATTGCATTGAAAGCCCTGCAATGTTTATAGATTCAATATTTTCATAGCTTTTAAAAAGTAAATACAAAAGTTGAAAACTTATGACTCATTTATCAATAATAAAAAATATTGAATCCTTGAAAGTATTCTAAAACTACGATCCAGTTTGCATTGGAAGGGTATCAACACTTTTATCAAAGACCAGATTCATAGCAAATTCCTTCAAAGCTTAAAGAATCGAAATTATATTAAGAAATAATATCTTTCATCAGATATCCAGATAATTAATTTTTGGACAAAATTGATTGAATCATGTCTTCCAATTCAACTAACCTTGATAACTCATCTAATTATATAGTTGTAATTAATTCCTCTAGCACACAAATAATTAATTTTATTTCGTGAAAAATCTTAATTATTCAGGCATATTGATTAGCATGATAGTAATATCATAAATTTCCTTGTTATCACAAATAGAGTAATTTGGTCGAAGTAAATGTCAAACTATGAAGTCTAAAAATCTATCAAAAATGCTAAACTAATTGAAGTATTTCAACAGGATCATTAATTAACTAATTTAAATGGGCTCAGTTTATTCACCTCTTGTACTTTCTTTGGACCAAGAAGTTTGAGAAATTTCCAAATCGGATGATTAGTCAAAACATTTTCCACGATTTTATCAAACGAATGGTGAATTTCATTAGAGATGGTCTCAAGTTTACAATTTAGTACACATTTGAGAGGAAGTCCTTCGTTAAGTGTAACCACAATAGTAATGACAAAAACTATTTTCAAAAATAACTTCATTTTAATATTAATTGGAGTCAATGTTAGTATTGCCGCACAAATTCAAAATAATAGGAACTTGGACCTAAATAGGGTTATGCAATAATAGGCTGAGCTAAGCCCGACCCTTTTGCCGACATACTTCAAAGCACGTTATCCTTCGTAAGAGGAAACTTATTTACAATACAGAGGTAATAACTTATTAGTTGAGCCCTCTCTCAATAGTATCGTACGATTCACTCAAATAAGTTAAATGTCCTCCACTTCTGATTACTATTTCTGATTTGATAAACAAATTAATTATATAATGTTTATAATCAATTTAAATGATCCAGATACAGAGATACAGATACAGGCTCATTTACACATCACAAATAAACCCAATTTATTAAACAATTATTTAGTTAATTAATGAGACATTAAAAAGTAGTTTTTGTGATGAAATCAGTGAGACATTTGTTGGACGAATAGTATTCCACACAATGTATGAATCAGTTTATTCTGTGCTCGAAATCACTATAAATCTCTATTAAACACTCGATATATCACTTTGAAGTGCATTCCCAATGACTGACACAACAAATACTTTTATATCAATCGCTATTAAACTGAACCATCAAATCGTCAATAACTCGCAAATACTGAATGTATGAAAAGATTGCTCTTCTATTGGATGAAAAGTTAAATCAGTCGGTGCTTCAAATCTCAATGATAAGAATATTCAACAGATATGGAAGACAGGCACACAATTGCCTTATATATTGCACATCCAATTCGACACTAGCTAAATCATTTTGTTATTCTATTAATAATAATTTGAATTCCATTTTCATAGCGAAAATTCTAAAAAAAATGTGAATACTTTGGAGATAAGTCTAATTTTTGTTGAATTATCTTGCTTAAACATAACACATAGCTATTGATTGCGAGAGAGAGAGAGAGGGAGAGAGGAAACGAGTGTGGAGAGAGACAGAAGGAAAGTGGGAAGAGAAAGAAAGATGGAGAGAG
>JAQIWF010001303.1:0-12516 GCA_034694965.1 Ceratozetes gracilis | reverse complement strand
AAACATATTTATATTAATCGATTGATTGATTCAAATAATCAAAAGGAGACGCAATTCATGTGAAAGTTTAGTCTGAAGTATATTTAAAGAATGCGAGGACTCATAGATTTGCCCACTTTTGGGATCAATTGCGAGGAGTACGGGGGGGACCGTTATATCGTCGAGTATCTCCCCCTCCAAATCCTCCGCGTCCAGAGTTCCACCCTCCTCCTCCTCCTCTGCTGCGATATCCTTGAGAATATCCACGGTATGAGTAACCCCCGCGTCCGCGACCGAAACCTCGGAAACGATAACTGAGAGGAACTCCAAATGTTTCAGAATTAAGCTTCCGTTCGGCCTTCCAGTCAATGCGCTGTACATTACTATAGAGACCACATTAACACTAATCAAACACAGAATGAGTCATCGCTTTACCCCTTTTCTCGTTCAATGGCTTCACAGCTAATGCTATCGAAGAAAGACTTAGTCTTATCGTAGAAGTGGTCGTCGACCAACTCTTTCACCCCATTAGTTGACGCCTCAGTCGCTTTCGGTTCACTGACGCTCTCTTTCTCCACTTCTGGGAGGGGGTCAGTACTGGGACTGCCGTCCAGTTTAATGTTAGACAACTTTTCCTCCAATTCTTTGAATTCATGATTTGCTTTATCGAAGTCATAGTCGCCGTCGAATTTGAGCGGTTCTTTCGGTCGACTCGGCATTCGATTCTGTGAACCCCTCTGTTGCTGAGGTCTAGACTGTGGTCTTCGGGCACCGCCTGAATAATTGTTGAACTGTCTGTTATAGTTGGCAGACCCTCCAAAGCGGTTACTACTCTGAGGCTGGTGTTGAGGGGGGCCCTGATTTTGCCGATCATAGTTCTGTCTGTAGTTCTTGTTGTAGTCCTGTTGACCCGATCCACGTCTGGGCTGTTGGTCTCTATAGTTTTGGTTTTGGTGAAAGCCTTGTCCACCTCCGCCGCCACCACTACCTCCTCCTCCACGGCGATAGTTTTGTTGTTGAGGTCTGTCCACAATATTCCTTCTTTGGTTCTCTTTGTTAAGCGTGTGTTTTGTCGAAGGATTTGTGCCGTCTGTGTGTGGACTACGTCTTTGATGAGAGCTTTGATGACCGGTTGGGGTTGAGTTTTGAGACCGCGAGTCAACCGAATTAGTGGACTGCATGACTCCCATCACTGATGTCAATGCATTGCCCGATCCAAACGCCGGGACAGTCGTACGCTGTCCAGCACTGGCGCTAATACTTGAATTAGTGGTCATCTGTGGAAATGTAGTCGAGGGAAATGTGGCGCCGGAAGAGGTCGATGTCGAGTGCTATCAACAAACAAATAATTAGAAACAAAGACAATGGAAGTAATGACTTACCGCTTGAATGATGGCGGGATCTGCGAGTCCAGGAGCTATACTCGCCGGCGGGTCGTCTACTATCAAGTCTTTGATATCTCCGGCTCTGAATATAATATATTCGAAGATCTCTTCTCGTGGCGGTACCACACGTTCGGCCGATCGGTCTTCGGTTCCATAGGACCGGACTATCAGATAATTATAATCAATAATCAAATAAAATACTAAATAATAATCAAAACCTTTGGCCAAAGCTATGGTCGACTCTTTGGGATCAATGGTGTAGAGGATGCCCTCATACCTGATCTCCGATTTAGAAATTAAAGATATTTTACAGCCGAGGAATGGAGTGGTCGTCATTGCAATCGACACAATTGACACTTCAGTTGATCCCAATTAATGCCAATATTTGGACACAAAGTTGTGGTTAAAGAGTGGGAAGCGATTCAATGCAACACTCAATGCAAGACAATAGGCTTCACATTAGACGAGAGGCAGAGATAGACAATACTGTTGTCGTTGTGTCGAGCGATCAGTTGTGTTATGCTGTGCTCAGCCCTGAGTCCATCTTATATTACTTTGGGTCGACTACAGCGCACTCTTTCCTCAATTTCCCACATCTTTCACCCCTTTTTCACCACAACTTTTCAAACATTTCCATATTATTCACTGAACTGAACCCTCTCCTAACCCCTCTCCTAACCCCTCTCCTAACTCCTCTCCAAATCACTCACTGCTATTGTATTTCCCTCTCATTATATTCTTTCAACTTTTAAGAAATGACCTGATATTGCAATAAACAACTCATTGAGACAATTGATTGATTGAGTTAATATGCTTGCTCACTTGAGTTTGACTCAGTTTGTATAATATGAACTTGGTTAGATTGGGTACATACAGCAGTCATTTGCTTTAGATATGAGTGCTTTTGTAAACTTGATAAATGTATTGGTCTACTAATCAACCTTGGTGGTGGTAGTGGTGGTGGTGGTAGTGGTGGTGGTGGTAGTGGTGGTGGTGGTAGTGGTGGGGTCTGTGAATGTGTGTAACGGTATGTGTGAGTGGAGTGTGACGTAGTGTTGAGTGTTGAGAGGGAGTGAGTGTGAGTGAGTGGTGCAGTCAGTGTATGGCTGTCCTTAATGTGAGTGCATTGCGTGCGTCGCCAGTATTGCCAAAACGGCTATACATTTGGCAAAATGGCGTCAAATCAAAAGTCATTGGAAGAGATGCTCTCATCAGAGGTGGACGAGTCAGCCATCACTGCTCTGGTCTCACAATTGGAGAGACCTATGACTAATGTGGACACTGCGGGACATCCCGGGAATCGGCTTCAGACCAAAACAGTGCTTATTGACGGACTGACTGCCAGTGCGAAGGCGCACAACACCAACACTAACAGTGCTATCAGTGCTAACAGTGTTCACAACAATTCAAACTCTTCTAATCTGCAGACAATTCTCAACACTAATGCCATCAACTCTTCGGTTGATAACAAACTCAAGATTATTGTCAACAATAATACGAATAATAATAATAATAAGACTTTAATTAATATCAATACAAATAATAACACAATTAATAGTAATAATAAATTATTGTCCCAATCCTTGTCGACCACTTCCTCCGCATCACTTCCCGGAGCCCTTCCCGCCAGCGGTTACTTATCTCAGGTAAGGGTTGGCACCAAATGAAGAACTTCTTCTCATTTATCATATCTTATGACAGAATCTAAACATGAGTTCATTGAGTGGTGGAGTGGCTGCCAATCAGATTATTAAGAACGCCATCGCTGTGTCTTCTCTGCCTAATGGAAGTCCATCCGGAGGTGGCTCTCCAACACCACTACAACAGTCACTTCAATCGTCATCGAATGCGGTGAACCGGCCTTCGGGTGCGCCGCACAACACTTCGACCACTATTTCTTTGAGTGCAATAACCCCTTCATTAGTGATTACCCCAAATAAGACATCGGGAGTGACCCCAAAGCCCGGCCAAACATTATTGATCGCCACAACAAAAGACGGACCAATGATTGTTCAGCCGTCAGCTAATCCTCTGACACATCCCAACAGTGCAAACACCACATCATCCGAGCCGTCACACACAACGAGTGCGGGAACGGTGCCGACCACCTCATCCATAGTGACAATAGCCTCACGCAATGTAGTGTCGTCCGGCGCTAACGCACAACAGTCTAATCTAATGCAACAGTTAGTGTCCAACCATTCGAACCAAATTCAGTTCCAATTAGTGACAAATGTCAACACTAGTCGACCACAAAACCCGACGGCAAACATTGCCAACAGAGCTCTGGCGCCCCGTGTCGTCCAATTGCCGCCCAATGTTAGGTTAGCCCCACAACTCATCAGACCCGGAAACACAGGAGGGTTTACCGGACAGGTATTAAATGTTGTCCCAAATATTGACTCAATATTAATGATTGGTTACTCTTAGGGGACAATAACTCTGCCCTCAAATCTGGTTCGCGCGGGAACTATATTTGTGAAGACAGAGAATGGTCAGGTTCATATGGTGAATGTGGGCCCCCCACCCAACTCCACTGCCAACGCTCCACCAAATCTGCCTCAAACATACCGACTACAAGTCCCGACCACTTCTGCCCCCAACACAGGTGTTAGGAATATAAGCAATCAACACATCGTTTTGCCCGTCTCTATGGCAGGTGCTCTTCAGAACAAGAGTGCGGGTCAGCCAACGGTGCAATCAATGAGTCAACCGCTTCACATATCGACTTCTGCAGTGAATCAACAGTCGTCGGCCACCACTCCCTCCCAAATGTCTCCGAACACCGCAAAGAAAAAGTGTAAAAATTTTCTCTCGACGTTAATACGTTTGGCCAGCGATCAGCCGCCGAATGTCGCCAATAATGTCAAGAACTTGATTCAGGGTCTTATTGTAGGTCTACTCTAATTGTCGAGAAATAGTTATTTATTTGTCAATTGATAGGACGACGCCATACAACCCGAAGACTTCACCAATCAGTTACAGAAGGAATTAAATTCATCGCCTCAGCCCTGTTTAGTGCCGTTTCTGAGGGTATTCCCAATCAGTTGATTAATTTGTATCAAATATTAATTGTATTTCTATTCCTACAGAAAAGTCTTCCATATCTTAGATATTCTTTGATGCAAAAGGAATTAACGATAGAAGGGGTTCGACCGCCACCTAATGGAGCCGTTTCTCTTCCTCCTCAGACGCAAAATATTCCGCAAATCCAAGTAAATGACACTTAATTTTGCTTAAAGTGAAGACAAACTCTTGTTTAAGTGGACGCCAGAAGTGGCTCCTATTGATTGCTTTTACCGTTTATTCATAAAAGCATTTATCATTCTTTTGATTTTGTCTTTACTTTTGTATCTATTATCGAGTTATTCGATATGCTATCACTCGATGTACGACAATATCTTATATTTCCATTTGAACGGACAGATCGCTCAAACCCCTCGACCAGGACTTACACCAACTGTTCGTTTATTAACACCCGTAAGCGGTCTAATGACTGGTCAGACCACTACAGTATTGACACCTCTGTCACACCAAACACCACAGCGATTGCCGACCCCTTCAAACGCGATACGAACCCAATCGACACCTACAACAGTGAGCAGTCGTTCCGCTTCGAAGTCAAGTTCAGCGAAATCTCGAGTCAACGCTTCCAAAGAGAAAGAGAAGAAAAATAACTTTTCCTCTTCTCTTCGCGATGACGACGATATCAATGATGTGGCGGCGATGGGAGGCGTCAACCTTCTGGAGGAGAGTCAAAGGATATTAGCCACTAATGCAGAAATTGTTGGACAACAGATCAGGTCCTGCAAAGACCAAGACTTTCTCTTCACGACTCCATTACACAAACGAATTAATCAAATCGGTATTCATTGCTCTCTTAATCCTTTTTGTAATGTATTTTTCATTTGAAGCCAATAAACATGGATTGGATGAGTGCTCTCAAGAAGTTGTTTCACTCGTTTCTCATGCCGTTCAGGAAAGACTCAAAACTTTAGTCGAAAAGTTAGGTGTAATTGCAGAGCACAGACAGGAACAGATTAAGGTTTGCTTTATTTCACTCAATTTATTTCCTAATTATGTTTTATTTTGTACAGAATTATCCCAATTATGAAGTATATCAAGATGTGAAGGGTCAGGTGATGTTCCTTCAAGAGTTAGATAGGATAGAGAAACGTAAACATGAAGAGCAAGAAAGAGAAGTCCTGATAAAAGCTGCAAAAGTGAGGATTAGTCTCAATGAACATCATTTTAATTGGCATTTCAATTGTAGAGTCGATCGAAAGCAGATGATCCTGATCATTTAGCCATTAAAATGAGAGCCAAAGAGATGCAGCGCCAAGAGATGGAAGACCAGCGGCAGAGAGAAGCAAATGAAACGGCACTCCTCGCTATCGGAAACCCTAAAAAGCGATTGAAGACAAGTTTGAATGCCGTAAATGTCTCGAATTCATCGCCATTTTCGGGCTCTTCATCTAATTTAGGCCTTAATTCACACACATTTTCAAACACATCATTAAAACCTGTATTTATATCTCATTTATGTCTCTATTGTTTGGATAACTGTTGATATGTTTCAGAGACGAATAAAACGGGTCAGTCTTAAAGACTTACACTTTTTGATGGAAACGGAGAAAGAAACGGTTCGGACGCCTATGTTATACAAAGCATACCTTAAGTGATGGCAGAGAATTGCATTTAAAGAGCGGTCACTTTAAACCCTATTTCATCGTTTTTGCTATATTTATAAACAATTGTACAGAAAGTCTATTAAAACTCAATCAAAGTTAGTGTTGATTGCAGTCAATAAACAGTTAAATGAAAAGATTATGTAATATATGTCCGAAAGACCACTCATTTCATGATTGCAAACATAATTTCATTGAACATAATTTCATCTCATTATTGACAAAATAGTATATATTATATATAAAGCGATTTATAATACATATAAATATTGATTACTTTATTAATTATGAGATAATTGTAATTATCTTCTGAACCACAACTTGTTGTCAATAATTTGAGTTTCGATGACAACGCTTTCAAATATATTGTTTGTTGAGAATTGAGTTATCAGTTTGTGATCAATGTTTTCACAAAATATGTTATAATTTTTATTAAAATTTACTCCAATATTGAAATAAAGTTATCTTTAATTCAAATGAGTTTATAATCACTGATTATTAATCAGGAACTCTAAACCCAAGAAATTCTAAATCGGGCAAGTATACAATAGTCAACTTGCCCTATACTTGACCAATCTAGAATTTCTTAAGGATATGGGCAAACTTTAAGGTGTGCTACTAAAATACCAAGTATAAAGTAGAGAGTGTCACATACAACTATTCCTAAAACTAGTGGCACTGGGGATTTTAATTTTTAACATGGTTCTTCTTCGAATAATATTATGAAATTTCTACACAATAATCATGGATTGCTAAAGAATTTTATCAAGCAAGAAAATTGTCAATACCCCTTGTCACTTTTTTACGACGATAACGAAGTTTTCGGAGTATATAATTTGGTAGTGTGAGCCCCGGGCCCCCTCACCCCCACCTCCATAGACTTAACATGGGGAAATTTGGGTGCAATAAGGTCAATTTCTTTTATTAGCAATCTAAGTGGGGCCCCTCCCCCTCCTCCCCCACCGTGATCTTCGGCAGCTTTTATTAACAAAAGAAAATATTGGCTTTTACTAACAATGAATGCAAAGTCTTATACTAACAAAGGGACATTTGTCGCAGACTCTAGTAACAACGAAAGAGTGTCACATAGTTCCGGAGTATACCGGGTGATCAGAAAAGTAACTGGTCTCTACTGTAGGGTTTGTGCCTCCGAGGGTACAAATCTCAAATGTAAAAGTACATTATGCCTGTGATTTGAGCATGCCAGATGATAGTACTTTTCATAATAAATTGATGGGTCTAATTTATAAATCTCTAAGACGTGTTGTTTAGGAACAAATGGACTTCAAAGTTTGACCTTAAAAACATTTATTTCAATATATACTGGAAATTTAGTTATAAAATCAATTGTATAATCAAATTTATCAATATTAGTTATTTATAAACTTGATAAGATCTGAAAATATTAAGAAAACTTGAAAAATTTTGATTTGTAAAGTTAAGGAGCAGATAATCTCTTTCAGAATATTAGAACCATTACCAACTACTACGGCATGTATGATTTAATTGATTCTCATGTCAATTTTAAATAAAATGTTTTTTTTAATGTTATAACGGTCAAACTTTGTAGTCCTTTTAAGATTAAACTACACATCTTAGAGATCTCTAAGTTAGACCGATGAATTTGTTTTGAAGAGTACTATCATCTAGCATGCTCAAATAACACACGTCATGTACTTTTACTTTTGAGTTTTGTACCCTCGGAGGCACAAACCCTACAATAGAGACCGGTTACTTTTCTGATCACCCTGTATATATGAATTAATACTTTTCATAATAAATTGTTCTATAAATTATAAATTAGCATGTAAATTTATCTAATCTCAATTAATTTGATTTATAGAATGCAATATTTTATAAAACAGTTTTATAATAAGTAAGAGATGTTTAGCACAGGTTTTAAAGATATGACAGTTTATCACTTATCTTGTGTTGAAGTGGCCTCAACTAGGTTGTAATTAATATTAGTAAATTTTACAAATAAGCTGGGTTTAAAATAATTACTTTATGATATGAATCACACATTGGAATAGATTAAAGTTCATTTGAAAAATTATTTAGTAAAGTAACAGATCATATGCTCATAATCGGGACGTTGTGATCATGGTTAGTTTAATAGTGGGAAATGTAACATATTGCAATGTGCAAAAAAAATGAGAAATGAGTATGAATAAGGTAATTTGACATAACATAAATTGGTTCTTACATAAATCAAAACCAAACTTTCGTATCAAACTCAAGGCTTTTACAGGAATTCCACAAAATCTGTGGTTTACGTGAATTCCTGTCAAAGCCTTGAGTTTGAGACATGAGTCTGGTTTTGGTTTATGTTATATCATATATAACTTATATGCATTCACATAATTAGATTGTTTACAAGTAATTACACATATAATTGTAATCCTGATACATCTATAAAATAATAATAATATTCTAAAGCTTAGATTCTAAGCAATATTATCTAGCAATGAGTTACAAAAAAAGGATTATTTCTGAGAAATTATCAACTTTTATCACATGGGTTGCAGTTATGCCACAACTCTTTGCAATAGTTTATAAAGTTTATTGTGAGTCACTCGTACGCACAGCCTTCACATCAATAGATGTTTAGTCTTTAACTAATTTATCCGTTAATATCATTTATTTAATAAATTGTGATTGCTCAATTTCTAGTCTATCTGTTCAAAAATGGATTACTCTGATAATCGTCAAAATTATATAAAGGAATATCCTGAACATTTAAATAATCTCACTCTCAATGAAAAGCTAAAGTCATCTCTAAGGGAATATTATCCAACCCTTTGGGAAACTGATAAGGTATGGCTAAAATATAACAAGTTCATTTTATTATGGGTTTACGAATAAATTACTTTGTGTATTGAAATAACTAGTTGATTTTGTCTATTATGTTCCAGAACCCCACAAATGAGGCCATTAAGTCAATACTCCTTCTTGAGCTGACAAAGTCTCGGGAATCCTGTGCTCAAGTCATTCAAATTTTACGTAATTCTAATGATAAGAAAAACTGTTATAAAGGACTGGCGGACAGACTTGAAGTACTCAACACATCACCCGGTCGTCAATCATATGGTGACGAAATTAACATCAAAGTCACTCCTGTGCTGCCAACAGAAGTAAAACATCCCAACACTAAGAACTATCCAATGATCAAAAAGCCGAGAGGAAAGGCTATTATCATAAATGTGGTGCCAAATGAAGTGCAGAACGAAGCGCACAGATTCGCTCATATCTTCACTAAACTCCTATTTGTGTCACAAATGTTCTTCAGTCTTACCATAACTGAAATCAAAGAGAAATTGAAGATAATTGCAAACGATTTGATAGATAAGGCCAAAAGAGATGAGGCACTTATTGTTATGATCATTACTCATGGTCACGATGAACAAATCCTGGGTAAAGATCACACTTTCTGTGGCGGTCAGAATGATAAAGATATTGCACCAATAGTTGATATCGTGGACATATTTGCAGGTGTTAATGACACCACTAAGATATTCTTTTTCACCTGTTGTAGACATAGTAAGTTCAGATTTTAAGTTATCAAGTACAAAATTAATTTCTTTTTTAGTCATAGAAACCCAGAGAAATCCTATGGATATGAACTGCTCAAAGAAGGGCGGATCGGACTGTAATACCAACACATTTATATACTATTCGAGTGCAGAGGGATATGAGACTCTTATAGAGGGGGACGGGTTGTACACATTTTATGGACGAAAACTGAGTGAATCAATTGCACAGTATGCAAATAGTCAGCCTCTTGTCGAGATTATGGACAGGGTATTTATTTAGTTGATTAACTAATTGAAATATTAATATTAATTATGTTTAGACTAACCAAGCACTGAAAAATGACATCCATGCTTTAAAAGTAGAAATCGGATATTTGGCTCCACAAGGCAAACAAAATTGTATCACGCACAGTTTATTCTTCAATCCTGGTTATCATATGTGAATCTAACTTGATTCAATTATTCTTATCATTACTCATATTATTTTTACGATGATAACTAAGTTTTCAGTGTATATCAGTGTGATATACAGTTTGACCTCTCAATAAAAGTCAACTCAATAAAAGAAACTCATTAAGAGACAAATTTTTGGTATACGAATGGAGTATTTTTCATATTAAATTACATTTAATAAGAGAAACTCTCAATTAGAGACAATGTTGTCCTGCACCAATGGTTCTCTGATTCAGAGGTCTAACTGTAATCCGGTCGTCACTAACTTTAACCATGGGGAAACAGTGATGAGTACAAGACTTTGACTCATTAATGGAAATTCTGCTATAGACGACCCTAAATTGGACACTTTCTTTTGAAAATTAATCTATGTAGTTAATTAACATTCTATAGTAAATTATACATTTCAATAGAGGTTAGGTAGAGGTGGTATACGAGTAATAATAAATTCTCGGATCGGCGATAGGGGGTTTTGTCCACCCCTTGCTTTCTTTTGACATATTAAAAGTGGAATTTACTTGATTTTGTTGAACTCAGCCTTTAGTTCTTATTCTAATTTTTTTTGGTGACCCCGAGTTCAGTCACCTGTTGCATACTTTCTGATGCATAGCCTTTTATAACCATGTTACTAATGCATATTTAATGATATAGCACTCATCAAATTAAACTTGAAACTATGAAATTTATATAACAAATAGTTTTATTCAATTATAAAAACATCGATACATTGGAAACGTCTAAATAAACAGTCTTTCAAACAGTGGTCTCATAGTCTGATGCCATACTTCATATCCCTGTGCAGACAAATGCAAGCCATCGGTAAACACTCCTCTCTTCTGCTCTCCGTTTGAGTCAATCATATTCTGAGTTAAGTCGAGGAAAAATACATTCATTTCGTCCGCATTTTTGGCAATCAATTCATTAATATTTTTAACTTTACTTTCATATAAGGGATGACTTAAAGGAAATATTGAGCTCAGAATGAGTTTACTATTCGGTAACTTTTGACGCAACCGAGAGATCAGATGACCGATGCCTCGAGCGATGTCTTCTTCAGATGGAGGGCCCGACGGCTCGATATTATTGGTTCCTAAAAATAAACACAATTTTATAGCAAATAATAATTTAAAACATTTTTGCTTTGATTAGAGTTTTAGTGACAAAACAATTACCGCATTGAATGACAACAACTTTGGGGTTGAGTCCATCCAACTCTCGGTTCTCTACTCTCCACAACACATTCTGTATGGTATCGCCTCCTATCCCGTAATTGACGGCTCCCTTCGGGACGTAATACTCCTCCCAAATGCGTCGGCCCTCTGAACACCAGTTCTGTACAATCGATGCGCCGATAAATACAACTTTGATATCATTTCGGCGGACATTAGTCTGTCTGAGGAACGACTCATGTATTTGCCGCCAAAACTGTCTGTCCATCAGATTTTCCTGAGGTTCCCATGGATTTACGTCTTCCTCTGTAATAGAAGGAAGTTATCAAGATACTTTTGAGGAAAACTTTTAGAAATTAAGTTAAAAATGTACTAAAAGTTTGAATTATCATGGTTATTGACACTTACTCTCTTGAAAGTACATTACGATTATTTAGTTAATTATCCAGGATATGTAGTTTCAAAAATTTGGGGTAATTTTATGATATTTTTGTTAGAATTAAAATTTGATAAAATGTTGTTTACATTCAAAGACCGGTTTTTCGCAAAATATGGTTTGTTTTGTGATTACGTAATGAATGCGTGGAAACTAAGTTTTGACTGTTTGTGAGGTCTTTCCTTATTCTGTGCGCATATTTACTGTCTATGAACACAAATATCGGCATAACTGATCATTCAGATGTAATTGTCCCCTCTCATTTAGTTGGTAAGAATAAGAATAAGTAATTTTTTTGGAAAGGATTGATTTGATGTCTGGGTCTGAGTGACGAACATTTGGGACACAACTTGTTATGTGATCTTCAAATGCCATTAAACATTAGAACTTATGTCAACCCTTCTAACCCCTGATGTAAATGAATAACTGGCACTACTTTTTTACTCATTCGCTCCACTGCCGCAATACTTAACTAGCTAATTTCATTTCAAGGATTTAAAAAGCAATGTCATTACTAATTGATTATTCACTGAATTATATCTAAATTGAAATAAATTATTAGCTAAACATTTGTGGTTTACGTGAATTCCTGTGAAATCCTTGAGTTTGAGACGAGTGTCTGGTTTTGGTTTATGTCATATGAATCTCATTTAAAAAGTTTAGTGAGATTTCACATTACATGTACAGTCGAGGCTCGATTTTATCCTTCAGGTGGGACCAAAAAGTTGAGGGATAAATTCGAGCCAGGGATAAAATCGAACTAAAGATTATAATGAAATAAAAATGATTTTACATTTGGTTAATAGAAATTATGGCATATTTGGGTGTGTTTTAGCAATTATGATAAGTGAGAGGCAATTCTTCTATTGATTT
>JAQIWF010001302.1:0-12517 GCA_034694965.1 Ceratozetes gracilis | reverse complement strand
TTGAATTTGCTCTGAAGGCAAGACCTGTGCGCAGATATATACCAAAAGGTAAATTCACTTATCTCTCACCTCTGACAACAAGAAATCTTTTACTCCAAAGAATTTCAGATCAAATTCAATATTTATCTAAAGTCTAAGCAATAAAATTGAAAGAATTTCGATACACAGCTTATAATCAAATTATCAATACTATTGAGTACAATATAGTTCACTATCAAAAATATTAGATACTTGCTTCAAATGCGAGCGAAACAACTGCCAGAATACTTCTCTACTCTCTGTAGTGCTGTAATGTACTCCAGTTTGAAGTCATTTCTTTTTATATTTATTATATCTACTTCTTTGAGTCAAAGTTTTTCAATCAGAAAAATCTCTAACTTTTGGATGCCTTCAGTTTATATTGACTTACATTTTAGAGAATATTACTTAATATTTAATGGAAATCCAATATTTCAAATGAATTTCAGCCCGTTTCCAGTATAAAGTATGGTGGTTAGTTACTTCCCAATACTTCGAATATCTCATCTTTGCACTTATACTGACCAATACAATCACGTTAGCCATGAGAGTGAGTGTCACATCAATGAGTGGAATATCGCTTTTTTGATTGAAAGCAAATCCCTTATTAATCCTCAGCTCTTAATAGGGATTATAAGAAAAAGCAATAGAAATATCGTAAACCCGATATTAATTTGAATCGAGTTCATTATGAACTCTCAAAATTAAGTGATTCTACTCTTGAAAGCGATTTTCCACTCGAAGGGCTATTAAAGAATGATTGACTCAATAATCTTGCAAATGATCAGTACGATGGACAGTCTGAAGAATACGCCAAAGTATTGAATATACTCAATATCATATTCACCGCATTATTTACAGTGGAATTCCTCCTCAAATTAATGGCTTTTAGATTCAAAGTGAGCGCAACTCTTTGATAAGTCTTAGCCCTAATTGTATGAAATGATGCAAAAACTTTATTCAACACTTTATTCAGAACTATTTCGGTGATCCGTGGAATTGCTTCGACTTCTTCATTGTATTGGGAAGTCTTATCGACATTGTGTACGAACAGCTAAATGTGGGTCATATCATAATTTTCAATACATAAAAACAAATGGAAAGTCACACCAAATGATTATGTCTTTCATTACAGCCCTCATCCCAGTCCAGTGATGAGAAAATAAGCTCACCCTCTGTTAGACCTACTTCTGTGATGAACTTTCTTAGATTGTTTCGAGTCATGCGTTTGGTTAAGCTCTTGAGTAGAGGGGAAGGCATTCGGTAGGTCACCATCCTTTCCATAATCACAAACCATTCATCCTTTTATTCATTAGAACACTCTTATGGACATTCGTTAAGAGTTTTCAGGTATGAAATCAACACTTTTTATGCATTACATAACGTTTGCATAACATTTACATCAGTGATGCCGACAGAGATGATAAAATTGCTTTCCAATATACATGTATTATCCCTATCCTACCCTTCCTTCTAATTTTAAGAAGTATTACATCTATGCATACTTATATTATTCTTAGTTATAGCAAATATATGACCATGAGCATGTTTAGTAAAACTGTGAGTCGACCTTGAGTATTAGAGATTTACATACAATTTTCACATTACATAACTTGTGGTAATCCTCTGCTTCTTCCACAAAGTCTAGAACTTGATCTCTAAGATTAAAGGGATTTTCTAAAATAGATGTTAAGATTTGCGAATCCATTTGAAACCACTTATAAAGTGCTTTCCTTTTAGGAGAGGAAAACCTATTTAATGGCAAATAAATGTTTGAAATAATTTCCTAAGAATTATATTTCCGTTGAGTAATAATAATCATTACATTAATAATGTTTATTCCCTTTTCTTGCAAACAACGGTAGGCTCTGCCATATGTGGCCCTTCTTATATTGATGCTGTTCTTCATATATGCGGTGATAGGAATGCAAGTGTTTGGCAAAATTGCTTTGAATTCCGATACTGCGATCCATCGGAACAATAATTTCCAGACCTTTTTTCAAGCAATTCTAGTGCTGTTCCGATCGGCAACGGGTGAGGCCTGGCAGGATATTATGCTCGCCTGTTCTGCCAAACCTGATGTGTTGTGTGATCCCAAGTCAGATGACGGGCAGATAAGCGCAAAGTCTATGTGCGGTTCCAATTTCGCGATTCCATACTTCATATCCTTTTATATCTTATGTTCGTTTCTAATCATTAATCTATTCGTTGCCGTAATTATGGATAACTTTGATTATCTGACCCGTGACTGGTCTATACTCGGACCCCACCATTTGGATGAATTTGTTAGACTTTGGTCAGAATATGATCCTGATGCTAAGGGAAGAATAAAGCATCTAGATGTTGTCACTCTCCTTAGAAAAATTTCACCCCCTCTCGGGTTTGGAAAGTTGTGTCCACATCGAGTGGCCTGTAAACGATTGGTCTCCATGAATATGCCCCTCAACAGTGACGGCACAGTTATGTTTAACGCAACTCTCTTTGCAATCGTGAGAACTGCTCTTAGGATTAAAACAGACGGAAATATCGATACCGCCAATGAAGAGCTGAGGGCTGTCATCAGAAAAATATGGAAACGAACTAATCCTAAGCTGTTAGATCAAGTGGTGCCCCCCGCCACTGACGATGAAGTGACTGTGGGCAAGTTTTATGCCACTTTCCTCATTCAAGATTACTTCCGGAGATTCAAAAAGAAAAAGGAAGAACAGCGCCAAACATGTGATGATGAAAATACAGTCGCACTGCAGGCAGGCCTCAGAAGTCTGCATGAGTTCGGACCTGAGATCAGACGCGCCATTTCCGGAAACCTCGATGAAGACAACTTCGAGAACGGACCCGATTGGGAGCCAATGCACAGAAGAAATCACTCACTTTTCGGAAATGTCTGGTCGACAGTGAGAAGAAAGCGCTTCCATTTGCCTCAAAGGACGCGCTCTTTCAACCAAACGAGTCGTAATGGGATCAGAGATGCCATAACAGCGATAGTGGCCGCTCATGAGCTCAATGCTATGTCTGATGCGTCGATCCCTCGTATTAATGACAATCCATTTGTCGCCAACAATAGGGAGACGTTATCTAATGGTGTCGAACGCACATCGCGTCAAAGGTATGGCTTCTTCTCCATTGCAAAACCATTTTATTATTTAATGTCTTTGCTATCGATTGGAAATGAGTTGTAAATGGAGTCAAAGCAAATATGAATAGGAAAATATTGATCATAATAATGATATTAGCATGCTCATTCCCCTCAATATTGTCTTACACTCAATAGCAAACAATAGTAGGAAATGAATAGAAGACTCAAACGCTTTCTATAACTCTATTATAACTCTCTTATAACTAAAACCCATTTATTAATAATGCTTTCAATGATTTATGAGTGATATTAGAGTTGAAGACAATATAAGACAATTAACAAACGATTTCGAGTCGATTACTGTAAATCATTTCATTAGAAGTTAGTCTTAACATACATTTCAACCATAATTCTTGCGCTCCAGAGGTTGTCATACGGACAGACTTATTAGTTTTGCAAGAATCTCATTTTGAAAACAACAAGAACCAAAAAAGAAGAAAAATTTCTAAGCTCAGATTATAAATATCTTCAGAGATTATAGTGAATCCAAATAATGGTATAAATTGAATGAAATGACAAAAAGAAAACTCAAATAACTTTAGAAAATCAAAATTCGAATATTTTGTGTATTTTTTAAATTTTTAAAAATTAATATATTCTTCAATTGTAGTGAAGCTTAAGAAATGACAGAATATTCGTGTTTTAAAAATGTTTACTCAAAATGTCATTCATTTGGATTGAAAATCGATTTTCTTTAGAGAAAAAAAAATTCAATTATTTCCAGAGAAATAGTCAAAAATCATTTGATATTCCGTAACAATAATAATGTTATATAAATCACAACTGTTTTCAAGTTCATAGACACAAGATATTCAGGTTTCATAAGAGTTGGGAAAATTCAAATTTCTTCTGGTATTAAACACATATATTTGATTTATAAAATGCTTTTTGCGCTCATATTTCACAGTTAACTATTGAGCGAAAAAAGCATTGCATTCAATATAGACTTGGATTTTAGTGTATTTTGTTGGAGAATCAATTGAAGCGAAGACAGTCTCTATTCTGTACTCTATTTTGTTTTGTCATTTGTTCTCCTCTTTCGCATAGAAATAGACTTTTTTATTAAATACAATTTTATACTTAGTATGCGTTCAATGATTCCCTGATTCAGTCAAAGCCGGTCCTCATTTAATTTGATTTTATTTCTTTCAGTCGAATGTCTTTTTGTTTTTTTTTCAGAAATTTTAGTGAAATCTTAAGGCATTTAAAAATTTGATTTACGCTTTTGAAGAAAAACTTTTCGCCGTTGAATACAGGAGTAATCAGACTTTTAGTTTACAGAAGCGTCAGAATAAAAGATTTTAGGATAATTTAGTGAAATACTCAAGAAATTTACACCGAAATTGCCTAGAGCATTCCGGTGAATGAGAGCATAATTTTCACAGAATAAAGATATTCTCTTCAATTTTAATGCATTTCTTGTTTTGTATGAATCTTTTTCACTGAAAACTAACAAAGTTTTGCAAAAAAATATAATTTCTAACAAATATTTATAGTATTGTGAATGCATTGGCTGTGGAACAGATGGATGACGCTTACGATAACGACCACAAACGGGTGTCTCCCGTGACGGTCACACTAACAGAGCTTAACCCTAAGATAACACTAAAGCCGAGCACAAGTTATATGACTACAGAAAGTGTTGGACTCGACTCGCATTCCAAACGAAAGTCGAGCAATGAATCGATTGCTTCCAATCAATCACTTGTTCTTCAGTGCCAACAAATTGGCAAAATTACTAATACGAGTGCCGATCGTTGCATACCTTTGCCTCTCTATACTAACATTGACTCAAATAATAGTCAAACCAAAACCATTACTAACACAAGTGGTCCGACACTGGCTTTTATTAGGTTTGTTAATCATTCCATAATATGACTGTAGTTTTTAACACCATTCCACTCCTCTCTAACTACCCGTCCATTCAATTGTCATTTAACAGTTGTTCCATTGATGACGAGGAAAACAAAATCCCTCCGCCCAGCCCTCCAATGCGAAAACTGTTAAACTCGTCCTCATTTCGTAGAAAATTTCCCTGTTTTCGTAAACAAGATAGTAATGAGTGGCCGGTAATCAACACTAACAGAAGTAGAGCCGGTAGTGTTGGTAGTGCTGAAAGTGCTTTCACAACGATCGGTGACCAGACCCACGGATCTGGTGATGCGACTAATATTAGTCCAGTTGAGCCTCGAAAACGAGCGCTAAGCCATATCGCTGCCTCTCTTAGATTCGCACCTGTGCCCGCCATGGCTGTGGCAGGTTTTATTCCTGAGCCAGGCTTGTTGGGAGCACATCGCACACCATATAGACAGAGCCCATTACGAGCCTCATATCATGGAAAGACAGCATCTGATATGAGCAAGATGCATTTGGATGCTGGTGACAGGCATCGGCCCTTCAGTGATGTGGTGGGAAGTGCCGAAAGTCTTGTCGGAAGAGTTTTATTCGAACAGGGATTAGGAAAATATTGTGATCCGGACTTTGTTAGGGCCACACAAATAGAACTGAGAGAAGCATTCAATATGACTCAGGAGGGTATGTATTCTCATTAATGGCTTTGCAATTATTTATTAATGAGTCATTAATAATGACCCTGCTCATTTGTGCAGAAATGGACAGAGCAGCTCATGCAATTCTTAAGTCTGAAACAAGCCCTGAAGGCGGCCGACAAACATCGAACACCCATTCACCACATCTGTCCTCATCTGATGATGAATACAAAGACACAAAATTATAGTTGAGTTAGAATTCACTCTAAATCCTGTTTTAGTGCCAATACTCTGCCTTTAAACTAATCCATCAGAAAATAGTCAAAACTGTGATAGACTTGAAATTCACAATTAAATGATATTTTAGCTAAAAATCAAGTAATTGAGAGTTTGCTTAGAGTTTGTAAAAGAAATTCTCGTATTTTTCAACAGAAATATTTGAATATTTCGTTTGTGCCTTAAATCAAGTTTTATAAACATTTTTATACCATAAAAGACACCGATTTTCCAAATTTGTCAACAAATCCGAACATATATTGAGATAATATGCTATTTATTACTCGAATGTTATGATAACATATTTGTTAATATCTTGTAAATTATTTATTCTATCAATTATTAAACCAATTGAAGGATCATTTTTGTGTTATATCAACGAATGGCCTCATTCTATGAATCTATGATCACATTCACAGAATTCACAGAATTAATGTAATATTTGCTAAAAGCCTTATAATCTGAATGGTTCCGAATAGTAACAAGCATTTGCACATGCAACATCTCACATTCAAGTGATTTCCGTGTACTCAAGATCTTCAGCTTTATGAACTGGAGCAAATTGAACTTATTCATCTATTTGCTAATTCTGCTCAAACATCTGGATTTTCACAGGTATATTCTAGAATCTAGAATCAATTATCTATAGGTAAAAGTATCAAATTTTTATCTTATTACCAGGGATGGCCAAGGGGGTCTAGCCCAAATACCCCCTAGAATTCAAAAATTTGCAAAAAAAAACTCCCACCCACTCCCCCTATGATTCGGAATAAAAGCCCCCTACTACCGGAAAAATATGGGGGTTTTAGACCCCCTAGGATTTTCCAAAAAATCCGCCATTTCATTCCCTTCCCCTAGACTGACTAACCTTAACCATCCCTGTTTATTATACACTAAATAAATATCTTGATCATTCACTAAACGACAAAGTAAAGTATTTTCACAGTTTCCTGAATTTAATGAAATTAATTGAGAGTTCGTTCGCTCTTTTGTTAATCAAAGAAGTGTTAAACTGAAGACACAAAGAATTCATTTATTTTATTATTTATTTTTTGTCTCTTTATGTAAATACAGATAAATGCAAATCATGTTCATTAGACGATCGGATGATTCGGATCAGTTGAAACCTGTTATCTCCTGTAAGACTTTATAATAAATTGTTGTCTCAATCCTTAACTAATGAATAATTGAAAAGTCCTTTCAAACTATTCTGAGGACAAAATTAAATCAAAAGTGAAAAATGTTTTGTTTACTAACTTTAAACTCAATTATATTGAATTGGATTTTAATTTTAGTTTAATCTGTTTTCTTAACGCTTTATTCACTCAAATTCATTGAATATATTTTTGCAAAAAAATGTTTGCAAATAAAGTTATCGTCGTTTTGCATATGCGTTGAGTGTTGACATGCATTCGCTTCTCATTCAATGAGTTCATTGAGGGCTCAGAACACAGAATATTCTTTTAATACACTTTTGTTGTGTTAATGAATACATTTGGCAGAAAAATCTATTATTCCTCACAATATCAGTGAATGAAAGTCTTGGCGAAAAGTCCACTATTTTATTAGATTTCAACTCATATGCTCTCAATGGGGACACAGAATGAGTGCTAGAAATTCAAGAATAATATGACTCACTATTATTCTAAACAAAGTCGACATAATCTCATCATTTCTACTGATGCTCTCAAATGGATAAACAATAAAAGGTTTGAATTGACTCCAAATTGAACCGAAATCGTGCGCAGAGTTATACGATTGAGTGGACAAATTAAATTGTCTTTGAATCAAATCCCAAAGGAAGATAAGCATGGTGAAAAACATCTTTTTTAATTCTTTTGTAGATTTAAAATCCGAAAATACTTTATTTCAAAGATATTAATCTCTTTAAACCATAACAAGTATTAATGATTTTTTAAATCAAATTATGTTTTAAATGATTTTTATCCCATTACTGCAATAATTGTTGTATAATACCCCCTGAAGTGAGGGGTGGCTAAAATACCCATCAATTCTGATAATTTTGGTCAATAATTAAGAGCTTAATAAATGTGTTAAAATTGATTGCAATTGGAGTGAATTTGGTAACAATGTTTTGAAATTATACCCAGTTTTAGCCAAATATTGTTTTAGTTAATGGAGTGAATCAGAACTTAATTAGCTGATGAAGACGAGGAGAACACGTAATACCATTTGTATTTAAAGTTGAATGAGCAAGCTTATTGGGTTCGGAAGGGACTCATCAAATGCTTGTACACACTAATCATTCCAACAAAATCAGTATTATATTTTTACTCCTCGACATTTCGATTGATTAGAATAATTAGTTTGACTACAAATACTTATAAACTGTGTTGAAGTGAAAATAATGTCAAAAATGATGAGTAAAAAGAGTATAAATATTAATGATTGTCTAATAAATACTGATTGCGAATTGACTTGTGCTCGGATTCTGAGTTATATACTCGATGTTAGAGTTTGAAAAGCAAAACATTTCTTTTCGGAATAGAGAAGAATGGTTTGGATGTCAAGAAAATATGAAAAATATGATACATAAACACATGTATTATAAGTATAAATAATTGATATGACAGTAGTTGTGCTCTACTATTGGCGACATTTCATATATCTTTCCTATCAATTATGATGACCTCAATTAGAGAAGTACTTCAATAGGTTTTCCTTTTTTATATCAACCGCTGAACACAACATTGAATCCAATTATCTGTTTATGCCGTCAAAACTTTTTATTCCTTTTCTTGGATCCAATTTCTTGTGAAGACTTTGAAAATGAGATCTCATTTGAATTGATCGACAAAATACTCAAAAGTGTGAACAAAGTATTCCAACTAAAGACAGACAACTTTTGGACAACTTTGTGCTAATCTGCAGAGAATCTCAAGAGAACCATTGGAAGATTGTACAAGGATTAGTCATCAATTCATATTAATTATATCATTGGTTTTCTAAATTTCTCTCCAAGATCAAGAATTACATAAAAATTGGCAGTTCTAACAACTGTGGAATATAAGAATTTATCAAGTTTAAATTTTCTCCTTAATAAAATTGACATTATATTGACTTAATGTGATTCTCCTCTTAATTATAACAAATTTTTCTAATATATAAATAAATAAATAATTGTTTGTTATGTTAAACAACATTTGATTCAATATTTAACAGAATATTAGAGAAAATATTGCAAAACAGCAATAATTGAGAGAATTTGAAACAAATGTTTGTCACGTCTTATATGAAAACCCAATGCATTACATAATGCTTTCATCACTTGTTTTGGTAAATAAAACAAAACTTCTTCTCATTCATCGAAATTATCCATTAATTAGACATTTCGGCCAAACTTTAATTTAATGATTGATTAGTAATGAGTGATTTGAAGCCGATTGTAGTGATTGGCGGTGGAATCGCTGGCGTCTCTTGTATTGAACAGTTGGCTCAAGATTTCGGTGATAGACCACTGATTTTGATATCGGCCTCCGATGTCATTAAAGTTGTCTCTAATATCAAAAGAATCGGACAAACAATAGATAAGTTTGACGTCGAAGAGGAGACCAAACATTATTTGGTCGACAAATATAAGAATATTGAGATAATCACCGATAAAGTGATTCAATTAAATGCTTTAAAACATGAGTTGTATCTCGAAAGAGGACAGACTCTTAAATACGACAAACTATGTATATGTTTGGGGGCATCACCTAAACAGCTGCCGATCTCTGATTCAGTCAAAGATAGATTCAGTGATTATATATCTGTGATTAGAGACACACAAACTGTGAGTCATTTTCAGAGGAAACTTAAAAACGCTAAACGAGTTGTTATTGTCGGCAATGGAGGCATCGCTACAGAACTGGTCCATCGAATAGTTGATTGTCAGATGATTTGGTGTATTAAAGATGATTGTGTCGGCGCTCCTTATTTTGATCCAATGGCCGCCAAATTCTTTTTGAATCAATTGAATGTCAGTTCAGATAACTGTCAAAACTTAGAATCAAATATCTCTAAACGTCTTAAGTATGGTGTCATTCATCCAAATAAAGATAACTCTAAGGAACAAAACGAATCGACATTTGGAACAGCATTAGGACCCGATTGGTATCAGAGTTTGTCTATGAGTGGATCAGATGCCAAAAGTGTTAAAATTGAATATAATTGTGAAGTAATTAATATTTTTGAGAGTTTTGATGCAATCGACGACTTAAAGAAGGGTTTCGTTGACACAAAAGGTTTGCTTTCATTCAAATCATTTTGATTTCAAAGCAATGTTTTCTTAATTTTAAAGAAACAAATGTTTGGCCCGTTTTTGTTGAGCTCACAAACGGTCAGATATATGGCTGCGATTTGATTGTCTGTGCGATTGGTGTCATTCCTAATACAGAACCAATTCTAAGTGATAACCACTTTAATATTGGAAGCGATTGCGGTCTTCTTGTCGATGAAAAAATGCAAACCTCTGAGAAGGATGTCTTCGCTGCTGGAGATGTGTGTTGTGTTGGATGGAAGACATCGGAGTTATGGTTTCAAATGCGTTTGTGGACTCAGGCCCGACAAATGGGTGTTTATGCGGGTCTTTGTATCGCTGCCCAAATCAATGAGACGAGTGCTGACCTCTTCTTCAACTTTGATTTGTTTGCACACATGACTCGATTCTTCGGGTATAAAGTGGTTCTCTTAGGACTATATAACGCACAAAAAATAGACCAAAAGCAGTGCCAGACTCTTGTGAGAGTTGTTCCCCAACAAGAGTTTGTCAAGGTTATTTTGTCCAAGGACGGGAATATGGTCGGCGCTATTCTTGTCGGAGAGACAGATCTCGAAGAAACCTTCGAGAATCTGATTCTCAATGGAATAGACGTCAGCTCTTATGGCGAGCACTTACTCGACAAGACTGTTGACATCGAAGACTATTTTGATTAAACAGTTTTAAGTAACAACTCTTAACAGTTTTGTTAACTTTTATTTATAAGATATAACTTTTTAATTAAGTATTATTTCAGACAAACTAATAATCAAATCGATATAAAAGACCGGAAAATCAATTAATTTCAAAATGAACTCAAATTTTATGAAAAACTCAAACTTCACATTTCGGTAAAAGTGTGTGGAGAAGGATAACGATATAACTCAGTTATAGTGAGATGGAACTGACTATCATTTGAATCCATATAACGAGATGTTATTATACAGGGATTAGTGACCACTACAGTAAAATCACTTTATTTTTGACGGATCTCAAGAACTATTTGATAGCGAGACTCAAATCTCAAAAACTAAAGGCTATCGCGAGTCGAGTCTCAAAAACTCATTAACTAATGTAACGAACGTTCGAATCGAAACAATGCAAAGAAGTGATCACACAATCAGTGAAAAATGCATTGGATTTGTTAATTTATAAGACATTTCAATTGTTTCTGTAATGCTTTTAATGACCGATCTTTGCAGTGAATTAGTTATAACATCTCGTTATAAGTGGATGGCTGTGAGAGATCTCGCTATAACTCAGTAGTAACGGGATAGCAACGAGCATAATTTGTCTAAGTTGACCAAATTCACTTAACAAGATCTCTTTCAAAGTGTTTGACAATAATATAATTGTTTGAATCCTTTGAAATAAATGTGATTTTGTATCAATTTGTCTCTTAATATCCGACAATTACCCGACAAACGGGACTCTAGTGTTGCCTTCACTGCAAATCTTAATTACAGATTGTTTACGCTTTTTGTGGTCAAATGAATACTTCAAATGAGGTAATTCCAATCATTCATATAAATATGGCATTAATTTTAATAACAGGAACAAAAGGTTGTCGAACGTCGGGTACCGAAGTGTTCCAAATGCCGAAACCATAAGATGGAATCGGCAACGAAGGGACACAAAGGGAAGTGTAATTTCCAAGAGTGTAATTGTCCCAAATGTCAGATAACTGAGGAAAGAAGAGCTGTTATGAGATCACACGTAAAGATAAGAAGACAACTCGAAAAAGAAGAGAAGAGACAGCAATTGCTTCAATTATCTGCCGGCCCCTCAACACAAGTTGTGAATAACCCTATAGTGGTGACCACTTTGCCTTCCATTCATTCTACTTTCGGACAGCTCTACAGTTTCGGCTCTCAGTCTACTATCTCTGAACTCTCTCAACAGAGTTGGGGGTCAATGACAAGTGTCTCCGACCCGAAGGCAACTGAAGATAATTATAGTGATAAACAATAACTAATTTTAGTGATAATACTCTCTTTTGGCGAAGTTTTAATGGAATGATTCAAATATAACACTCTCTACACAACAGATATCATAAACTCAATGAAAAACTATCAAAAATTAAAATAAATCTTATTTTTTACAATTATGTCGAATAAAAGGACTTAATTACTGTATATAATGATTAGTAATAATTAAAAGACAATATTAAGAGGATATCAATAGTTAACAGAAATGTTTGACTAAATTTCAAGTAATAATTCATTTGTGAATCACTTAAATGTATAAATTGTCTTAAATATCGAAAAATCTTCAGATCTTAAGATTTTTAATAAACATTTAATTAAAAAATAAGAGAAAAGTTATTAAATTAGTGAC
>JAQIWF010001301.1:0-12517 GCA_034694965.1 Ceratozetes gracilis | reverse complement strand
TGGTCTTAATTAATTAACAAACGATTGGAGGCGTGTGAAGAGGAGCGGGACCAGGTTGGGTAAGCTGGAAAAGGCTGTTATAGCCTACCTTTTACTATGGTAGTATCTACCCGTCGCTACCTTAGACTTTGGGGCTCAGAGAGACATCCCATTCTGTGAGATAAGTGTGGTTAACCTGAAATGTGCTGCCTTACCATTATAATCAGGCTAGAGTTAAGAATGGGATGTTATAGTCAAGAGGGTTTAAGGTTGCTCATAGGGGCAAAATAGCGGCTAAAGGGCAAATAGTGCTACAATATTCATGTAATCTTTGATGAGTCAATACTTTGATGGCAAACATTTTAAACTAACAGAAAATGTATTTACTTTTCATTCATTCATTCATTTGTTTGACTAAGTTTTTGTCATAAAAAGAACTCATTTAAGGCATTACATGAACTCAAATAAAATCAAATTATAAGAACTAACATAAAAGTCTTTTTGGGAAATTTTCCAAGATTGTAAACAAACTGGTAACTTTGGCTTTAAAAGTGTCGAGACAATTTTGAAAAATTCAATTGCTTGAATATCTTTCATTGTTTTAATTTAATTCTTATGTATTGAAATGAGGGTCAGGTGCTATACATGCAGTTTAAACAATAAATTCAATTGAATTTCCTGCGAATCTCTCATTTATTCTATGAATCATCTCATTTGAGACACTATTTTAGTCATTATCACAGATAATTTGAGTGCGGCTTTAAAAAGAAGTTAAATTGCAACGATTAGGCATCATGCACGATACAAGTTTAGTAAAGGGCAATACACTTTATTTTTATTGCTAAAATTTGACCTTCAATCACATAGCTATAATTAACCATGGGCATTATGCTTAAGATAACTCAACTATTTAACAGCTATCATAAACATGTGTTCTGTTATCTATTCATTGAGTGAATCACTGCATAACTAATTCTCTGTTCATCTCTTTTGATGACAATTAAAGGGTTACCATTTAGTAATGAATGTGGATCAATTATCTGGTATCAAAATATTCATTTTGACATAATTTCCTAAAGTGTGTCACTCATTTTGGATGATTTGGGTGTTTTAGTCCGCCCTTTCCAAATAGGAGTATGGCTTCATTCAAATTACTTTATTCCGTCTCTTATTTATCTCTTACAATGAATTAACAAAAAATGAATGCAAAGTACATTAAACTTATATTTAAAGTATCCTAAATGTGAATCAATTTGAATAAGTTTTTGTGACTCGAATTTAATTACAAAACTTTGCAATTCTTATCAAAAATGATTTTATACTTAAATCAATTAATAAAAAGATCGATATTTTTAATGCAAAAAATACTTAAAAATAAATTAAAAACTTGTTTTAATGTCATTTTTTACTTTTTCGTTGACAACCGATATAAGATATTTAAAAAAGATGAAGCTGGGTCTTATTTATTAAAATGATGGTAAGTTTACTCAAGTATTTTGAATTTGATGTTTAAATGTTTCAAATATTGCGGACAATCCGCTGATTGTGACGATTGGTATGACGTAATAGTGTTGATGACGTCATACTTGTATTGCATTTTGTTGTGATCTGTTTTGTTGTGTTTGAGCGCAATCTGTGGCACAAAAACGTAAGTGTTTTGCAGTGAAACACAAGTTTGGGTTAATATAAACATTAGATCTCTCGACAAATGGTCGAAACGTTGACTGATTTACTCCCACTTCACGACTCATTTAAATCAAATTAATTCATTTCTAATAATAATTTGCTGTCATTTACTTGAGTTTAATTAATTGACAAAATGGTAAGAATTGATCCCAAAATGCATTAATGTCTTCCATATTATCTTAAATATAATTTGTTGTCAACTCTTCAATCAATTGATCTTTTTTTTCAAATGTTTTGATTATTAAATTAAATCATAAAATACTTGAAATTTGCCTTAAATTGTATTTAAATTAATGTCATTTCAATAATTTTGAAGAGTTTTCTGGGGTTTCGACAAACGGCTGATATTGACATCATTCTGGACGGCGCCGACTCTCGGAAAATGGCCGAAATTAAGACCGAAGACGGAAAGAAAGAAAAATATTATCTCTATTACGACGGGGAAACTGTTTCCGGAAAAGTATTTATTACTTCCTTTTACTTCTCTTTTAGTGATTATCATATGAATGAAGTGCTCTTTTCTGACCATATTTGCCATAATCTGACCAAATATGTGACAAAACTAATACTTTGATTATCACTTAATTATCACTTAATTATCACTTAATTAACATTTTGGCGATTATCTCATAAATCGATTGCTTTTCTCTATTTTTCACTCAAATACATGAGATTTGAGTAGTTTTTGGTTATGTTTTTCATTCAAATATGAGTCGGTTTTTAGACATTTCTTATCTTTGATTTCTATAAACAAATATTTTGATAAAAATAAAGATTTGTTTTCAAATCTTAACCAAATGTTAGAGTATTTTATGTCATTCCCTCACAAATATCTGATTATAAAACTTTAGGTAAACATAACTTTGAAAAAGTTGGGAACAAAACTGGAACACCAGGGCATTAAAGTAGAGTTCGTGGGTGAAATAGAGCTGTACCAGGACAGGGGTAATCATCACGAGTTTACTTCACTGGTCAAGGACTTGGCCCGACCCTCAGAACTCATGCAAAATACGAGCTTTTCGTTTGAGTTTGTAAACGTTGAAAAACCGTACGAATCCTATACCGGTTCTAACGTTAGGCTCAGGTCTGTTCCTTTCTTTGCCTTTCCTATGGACTGATGTAACCATTAATTTGTTTGGTATTCAGATATTTCTTACGCGTAACGATTGTCCGCCGATTGTCTGATATCGTAAAAGAGATGGACCTAATAGTACACACTCTCTCCCATTACCCAGAAGTCAATTCTCCCATTAAAATGGAGGTCGGAATAGAAGACTGTCTGCACATTGAGTTTGAGTACAACAAATCAAAGTATGAATCGCTTGTTATAACATTTGATACGTTATTTCAATGCCTTTGTCTTTAGATATCACTTAAAGGACGTAATCGTCGGAAAAATATATTTCCTTTTGGTTCGGATCAAAATAAAACATATGGAGATCGCAATCATCAAAAGGGAGACGACAGGTATCGGTCAGAACACATTCAATGAGAACGAGACAATTGCCAAATACGAGATAATGGACGGCGCACCCGTCAGAGGCGAGTCTATACCCATCCGACTCTTTTTGGCCGGTTATGAGTTGACGCCAACAATGAAAGACATTAACAAAAAGTTTTCGGTTCGTTATTACCTGAATCTGGTTTTGGTGGACGAGGAGGAGCGCCGGTATTTCAAACAACAAGAGATTGTTTTATGGAGAAAGGGTGAGCGAACACGACGTGTGCCGATCCAACAAATACAGGACTCAGACCTCAAACCACAAGTGAATAACACAAACAGTTGAACCAATCTTTCCATTGAATTGAGAGCTGTTTTTAAATCAATTTATATAATAAGCGTTGCGTTCATTGCATTCCTCAGTTTTGTTGATATTTAATATAAATAATTGAAATCAGATTTTATCCAAACATTTAATACGATTTAAATTAGTAATCATTTTATATACAGTAATATAAATATTAATTTAGTTTTTATTTTGATTTAAATCACTTCATAATTGATTTGTCAGTCATTTGACTGAATATTTATTTATTTGAAGAACACATAAAATAATTTTTTTACAATCAATTGTCTGTTTGTTTGCATTAAATCTTTCGTTTGAATCGCTTTAACTCTATTTTTTGTATACAAACGGAAAATACAATTAAATATCAAATAATTTGTACACAAAATGTTTGTTTAGCCCTAAATTCAAAATAAAATTCAATTTTAAGAATAAAATCTTAATATTCTGTACAACAATTCGAGAAAATATTATTTCATTTGGAATTAAAATAAGTATTTGAAGTCATTTATTGTCATATATTATAATATCAATGAATTTCTATTAATTAAATAACATTTAGTTTTCAAAACACTTTCAGATTTTAATTGAAGTAAAGGTCACTACAAGTAATGGATTTTCAAATTGAGATTTGATATCAGGATAACTGAGAAATTGATACGTTTATGAGAAATGGGTTAACCCGTGAGAGGATGTAAGTCAACCCTAACCTTTTCGGCAGTGCTCAGCATTCCTACAGTTGGATAAAAGCCTCCCTTTGGTATTGAGATTTCTTTCTGTCCAATAATAACTCCATTTCGAGTGAAAAACACCTCCACTTTACCCCAATTGGGCTCATCATTCGAATAGTCATACCTCTCGACACCATTGTATGGGTTGGGCGGTGGTATCAATGGAATCATAGCCATGGGGGGCATCGCTGCCATATTGCGAGCCAATAAGCGTGACTTTAATGGAAGCATGTCGTTATGGACAGGCAAGTGGTTGACTCTCATCCATCCTTTCCTCCATTCGTCGTCATAATAATCATTATTTTCGTCGCTTTCAATCGATGACTCGTTTTCAGCGCCAGAATGTGATGATTGAGATAAACGGTCGAAGCGTTCGTCTGAAGAGCTGTAAACGTTTATGAGTTCCGATTCGTCGCTACTATTGCTTTGATTAGACTTTCGGCTCGATTTCGATATTCTGTTATTTCCGTCTGCGCTGTAGTTTCGCGGAAATATGATTCCACATCCCATTAGATCTCCTCTATGACAACGGGGGCCAAAGGGGTCGCCCGCACCGCTTCCAATGAAAATCTTGCCATCATCTGCATGGTATGCAATCGACCCTTTATTCCAACCGGGATGGCTGTGTCGGGGGTACTCCTAATATGAAAGTACAGTTTAAGCATAGCTCTCATAACTAAATGGATTACTTTTCGGGTGAGTCCAATAGCAATATAGCAGTTCTCTCCCGGGTCTATGATTTCTATTTCGAAATAATGGTATTGAGTGTCGAGGGGTTGTCTCGCCTGAGCTAAACCCACGTCAAGTATACTCTTTCCCCGACCGGCGTATTCTAATATCTGTTTCAAGAAAAAAACAATTATTTGTATGAAAACCATTGTGTGGACAGACGTTTCCGTTAAGTCGGATGTCATGTAATCGCATCCAATCGTCTTCATAGCTGTCGATACACATCAATGACTCGTTAGAAACACTTCGGGTCAAAGAGGACGGACACCACCGGAGATTCACATTTAGCTTAACCTCTTCTCCTGGAGAGCACAAAGCAATGGCAGGAAATAAAGGACTTCCTCTCACAAGCGATGGGGTGATAACTGTAGAACCGATCTGTCGATTCAGATATAAACCAATTATTTAAAAGATATCATCGAATGAGTGGTCATTACTTCAGATCCATTCAAAGTGAAGAATACTTTCATTTTAATGGAGGGCGCGATTGGGTTCACTCTATCCAAATAGGGATCAACTGAATCATCAGCCGCTTCGTAGCGGACACCGCAACCTATTCTGTCGCCGATTTCACACTTGTCCGCCACTACTGTTCCTCTTTGATGTCCCAAATATATTCTGATTTGTTTTATCATTAGTTAAACTCTCGATTGAAAGCAATTACAAACCTTCCGTCTCCCGCGTGATATCCCACTGAATTGGCCACAAAACCGGGCAATTGATCCAAAGGGTGGTTATTGGGAACGAGTCCTAAAGCAATATCTGCGGCGGGACTGCATTCGATGACTTCGATCTCAAAGTATTCGCTTAACTCTGGCTGAAGGGCTTTGGCGGCGATGTAGACACCGGGCAGTGACTTCTCATCCAAACCATAACTAAGTATATCATCGGATTCGCAGACAATTCTCTCGCTTTGAGGTCTGTTTTGCTTATAGCCATTCAAATGACGACCCAATTGATGGCATTCCCGACGATATATACGATTTAATTGTCGGTGAAGTAAACCATCCATTTTGGACATCGATTCAGAAATCTTTAAATATAAACATTTAAATAAATACAAGATTTAAAGAATCGATTGAATCACTTCTTAATAATTGAATGATTGGATCAATGAATACACACTTTATTTAACAAATTATGAGTCGATTTCATCAAAAGTCGACTTCAATTGCTTTCGTTTGTCTATATTTCAATAAAATGCAGAAAATAATTGCAAATAATTTATAAATGAGTTTCAAATCTAATAATTAAGTGACTAATTGACAGAAAAATAAGTGAATTGAAAGAAATGTTTGTTTAAATGCCAACCAAAACATTACGAAATACGAGCTCTCAGTGAGACTCGCATTGCATTCAAACATAAAGTATGAAATCAATACCAATGTATCGCAAAGTTTGCACGTTATTCAAACCAAGATTATCTCCAAGATGCAAATTCCAATAAGAAGATTCTTGTTGGAAACCTTTATTTAAAAATTTAAATACAAATTCAATAGAAATACAAATAATTTTGTTTTCAGTCATCGATGTCTTAACCGAGAGAAATGTCGGCACTCTTTCGAAAAGAATCTAAACTTTTCTCGTCTTCTCCTTTGGAGTCGACACCCGTTTTGTGCGACTCTTTCTTCTGGATTGTGATCACAAGTGGGAAGTCTTTACTCAAATTGGAGACCACGGATATAACGGATGGATTCGAATCATAACTAAACAGGTCTTCATTTTCGTCTTCTTCGACAGTTTGGACGACTGGAGAGGAATCACTCAAATCGGTCGAAAAGTATTCCGCAAACTCTTTACTCGACTCTTTACTCGACTCATCACTTGAATCACTCGATCCTATTATTGCGATCGCATTCGAGACGTTTCCATCGGTAGTGGTAGTGGTGGTGGCAGTGCTTTCGTCACAATTCACCGACAACTTTGATCTAAGAGATGGCGACAATTCTGGTGAGCCCTCACTTCTCTGATCTTCGGACTCGGATGAAGAGAAGTCGAATTCACTCCAATCTGCTTCAGATTTTGATCGGTTGGGAATACCTAAGTCTTTGCCAAACGGGGCTCCAAAGAGGGCGGAGGAGTCAGAAGAGAAATCAAATTCATTGATTAGATCGGAAACACTTGAATTGGATTCTGTGGTGATAACAGCCTCTTGAGTGACTCCCTCTGCGTCGCTCTCATTCCAATCAAATTCTGGGCCAAACTCTGAATCCTTTGGGCAATAAGTCTGAGAATTGGTTGAAAGCGTCAAAAGTTGGTCGACTGGCGGCAAAACTCTGTATTTTTGATTTTCATTCGTAAGGAAGTGATTGGAAAACGTCTCATATTCTTCAGAGTCAGAAGAAGACCAATCAGTTGGCTCTCCGTATTCATCGCTATATTCTTCTTCAGCGTCTTCGATGTCATAGAATTCTTGATATTTGGATGACTTCTCATTACTTTGTCCACTGAATTGTAAATCCTGAGGATTCGAAGCCATTTGATACCATTCCTCTAAATTACTGAATGAAGGCATTATGTGTTGATTGAACTCTGAATCCCTGGCCATTGAATTCTCGTTTGGATTCGCTGATAGAAAGGCGTTTTCTTCAAACGATGGATAGCCTACTGAGGGTTGTATAGGAGTGACCACAGATTTGACCGATGTCTTAATGTTTTGCATCGGACGGATGGGAGTGGTGTTAAAATTCTGACCGATTCTCCTATTGTTGGGTAGGAATCGGGGTTCCATCAAATGTGGGTCCGAATAGTACTCTAAAGAGTTGTCTTCAGCTGAAGACTCTTCTGATTTGAAGTTTGGATTCATTGAAGACTTAATAAGTGGTCAGAAATTGATGTTTTGTGAAGACTTTAAATTTAAATTGAATTTGATTTGAATTTTGATATATAATGTAATCACAAACGAGAGAAATGTTATCCAATAATGAATTCCAAGCGAGCGGTCAGTCTTTCAACGGATTTATGCAAATTTACTTATAAAAAGGGAACAGAATATTGATTTGAAAGACTGACCGCACGCTTGGAATTCATTATTGGATAACATTTCTAAAGTTTGAAACTTCTTTCAACCGATTTCTCCAAATATTTGTAAAAAGAGAACTAAAAATTTCTTGATATTTGTTACGACTTGTACTCATCGATAGTTATTTCACTCAAATATAGAATTTTTTATTTTGTTAGAAATCTTTAACCCTTTTAAGTGTTAAAAGTTATTTCAGTCAATGAAAACTTATTGCAGTAAAAGCTTATCCATTGAACTGTAATACGAGTGATATGAGTACCTAATATAAGAACCCACTCCTCGCGCATCCATTTGTTCGAACATTTAGTTATTTTAACTGTTTTTGACAAAAGTGTCTAATTTTACGATAATTTGAAGACCAAAAGAGTTATCAATTGCCAGATATTCGATGGAATCGCAAATAGTTTTCTCTCCCCTCGAAAAGAGATATATTTTAGTAATCATTGCTTTCGTTGCGATCAGTATTTCAGTCATTTATCAGGAATTGAAGACTAAAATGGAAGAGAGAGCAGATATTTTGAACTGGCTCACTATTGGTCTGTTGGCCATCAATTCCGCCATTTGTTTGATCTTTTTCTCCAAATATTCATATCTACTGATTGTGAAGACCTTCAAAATTAAGAACAAATTTTGGAGTCTCTGTACATATCTGGGGATCGGTTTCCTGATTCTCGCCGTTTATTTCTCTTCGTATATAATAGTTGTGGTCTTTTCCCCCAATTGGCTCCAAGACTATCACATTCACGTCCAATGCATTCAACTTCTGTTCATTCAGTTCTTCACAATTATCGATACTTTTCTCATGACTTTTAACCCAAATTTTTTCGCTAAATATTGAATCAAACTTTTAACTCAAAATTCTTTGATATTTTGTGAAAATTAAACCCAATTTATACACATTTGAAAAGTATTTGTTTTAAACCAAATAAATATCAATTAAACAAATATATATTTAATATTATTAGAAAATGATGTTGACATGGAGGGGATTAGTTAACTATGAATCAAAAGTTGATCATTAAGCCCCCCCTCCCCACCCAAAGAGTTAGCCTTAAAACATGCGTTTCTTGAGGAAAGTTCTTGTAATTGAGAAATTGATTGGATTCTTATGTCAACTGAGATTTTGATCTGATAACAAAATTTAAGTAATCTTTGATTAAAATTATCGATAATTAACGAAATGAGTGAAGAATTGATTAAAAATACAAAATATTCAAATTTAGCGCTTTTTGTCATAAATAGTAAAAACCAATGAAATGATTGTTTTGTTTGAAACCGCTTTCAATGAATGAATGAATGGTTTGATATTTAAATCATTATTTGATTCTTAAATTGAGTTATTTGTCCAGAAGTGACATATTGTGGATATGGAGAGGACTGCTATACTGATGGCTCAGACAACTGCCACCAATCAGTCGACCACTGGTTTAACGAAATTCAATGTCAGTCCGTATAAGATATGTGTTTCGGCTCTCATTTCGGTCTTCATTGACGACAAGAACACCAAAACCAGTCAAAGAGATGTCGGAATGTTTTGTTTGGTTTGTCTTAAACTGATTCAATCACTTGATTCCAATTATAAACAATTCGTTCAACAATTGTGTCCACCGTTTGTCACGAATCGGGTGAAGAAGAAAGTGATGGAAAAACTGACTGACATTTCAAATGAAGGCTTAAGTAATTTAATGGAATTAATGGCAAATCTGAAGACAATCTCCTCTCAGAATCACATTCAGAAGTCATCGATTGTGGGTTTGTTTATACGTCGGATGTGGTTATACTTCGATAAACTGAGTTTCAGTGCTGTCTCTCAACTCTTCCATAATTTCCGCGATTATATGAATGAGAAGAATGAGAATAAAGTGAATAATACTATCAATACTTCAATCAATATCGAGAACAGAACCGAAACCTGTCCTCAAATGCAGTACTTTATTAGTAAACAATTAAACTTAATTCAAATCAACGAAAAGAAAGCTTTGAGTCCTTTTGAACTCTTGGAACAAATCCGTAATAACTGTCAGATGTCTGATATGTCCATCAGTTCCACAAACAGTGACTTAAATGATGTCTACTTTTTGAAGTATTTGAACGCTTTAAGAGTGAATGAGTTCGCGGCAGCGAAAGAGGCACTCATGGCTTACTTCGATGGTAATGCCAACCAAATGAGTAGGTGTTGGCCGGCTCTCAATCTGGCTATACTTCACTCACACTTTGGTCACAATGAATGGGCCATTCAGGCCATCAAAGAATGCATTTCTGCGGCCCAGGAATCTAATGATGACAAATGTTTGGAGTTCGCCCTCATGTGGGTCTCCCGAGTATTGGCTCAAACAGACTCCGATTGTGACATATCTCTACTCCTAAACCACTTGCAGACAAAGGCCAATGAATTGGGACTGCCGTACATCTCATCCATATCTCAGTTACAATCAGACAAAATGAGAATCAATTCATCCAATGATTCGAATGACAATTACGTGAATCCATCCCTCAATCCGTCGACTCCGGGAGTATTAGCGGTGAAGCACTCGATGAATGACGTGCTAATGATGTCATACTCTTCAAGAGCTGCGTTACTCAATATGTACGGCGCGGCCAATTTGGCGGCACTCACTTCTCAGGTGTTGCTTCACCTCAATGTTGTGGAACCGGTCGGCGAATCCAATGTCTATCACGTGAATGAAAACACATGTATTGGTGTCCGTAATATAGCTCTTCATTTGTGGCGAAATGTGGGCCAATACAGCATTGCTCGCGATATGCTCTTCCACTTGAGTTCACTCTATTCTCAATATAAGAGTGATTTGAACGCCATTTGCTGTCAGGCGTTGGCAGAGATTGAGTTCGAGCTAAATGTGAATCAATGCAATTGGAAGTCAGCCCTCAAATGCATTCAAATCATCAATTGTTGCGATCGGATGGAAGCCAACATCAAATTGGCTCAACTCAAGTATAGACAGGGAGACCGACAAAAGGCCATCCAATTGATTGAACAAACCCTCGACAGCGATACTCTCCAAAAGAGAGACTCAAATCCTTTTTTAAAAATCAATGCAATGCTATTGAAAGCGAAAATCCTGAACGAAATGACAATAATATTGGAGTGCATAGATCTCTGTGCCCAACACCAGCTCCTTGGCCTTGAAGTGTCCGCTTTGGTCGAGTTATCATCAGTTCTTCAACAAAACCAATTGATATCTCAATCGCAACAAATTTTGAACTCAATTATGATCCGACTTCTGGCCAACGGAACCATTAATGATATGGCGAGCGCTCACTATATCACTGCTGGAAATCATTTCAGAATTTATGAAATGAAATCCAAAGCAAACAAAAATGCGAATCCAAATGATTTAGACATTGCTTTGGAGGCCAATCAACGGGCTATTGATTTATGGAAACAAATTGAAGACAAATATTCGTTGAGAAAAGCGTTTGAATTAAACGCAAATATCTATAATAAGAAACAAAACTTTTCTCAGAGAAACTTTTATGCACTTCAGGTAAGGCTTATGAAAGTCTCACAAATCACTGATTAGTTCTTCTATTCTGTACTCAATTTATTAAATAAATTTTGATTTTATTCGACTCATAACTCATTCTTAATTTGAATACATCAGAAAAATTGTCACATAATTAATGTCTTGAGATTTGTATCTTTAAGCTTATCTTTACTCTCATTCTAAAGTTACCAGTTCACTTTAATTCATTAATTGCTTTTGAAATTTATTCAAAACAAAACTCAAATTTAATTTAATTTGAATTATGTATTGCCTCACATTTGACATAAGAATATTTCTTCAATTTGTGATCCGAACAGAAAAGCAGAAAAGGTTTTAATTCAATGATCAAGATTAATACAATATATGCGTGACTTTATATTGTTTTTAATATTTCTATTTTTAAAAGAGAATTTTTAAGCAAAGAAGTGCCTGTGTCAATTAGTTATAGGGTAAAATAAACAACATGTCTAACAAAACTAACAATCTTTCAATAAATCGGGAATAGAAGTGAGAATTAGTTGAACTCGAAATCGAAAATAACAAAAATTGAAACACAATTTGAGGTCAAATTAAATTTCATTAATTACTGAAAACATTTTGTTTTACTTCAAGAGTTTATGAATATTCACAACAAAAACCAAATTTTATTTCTCTAGAAAAAGATAAGTGGAAATAACCCATATTTTAAGCTTAAAATTTAAGCAAGATTATTTATGAATTCATTGAGTTTTATATAATTATATTTTCATATTAATTGAAATTCAATAAAATTAAAAACATTTATAACAAACAAAATACAGAATTGATTCGACATATAAACGCTTTTTGACAAATGACAAGAACTAACAAAACAATTACGGAATAGTTATCTGACATAACATTAATGACATTAAACACGAAACACACGAAACATTACAAATGAATATTTTATTTACGTTTAATTATTAATTGTTTTCCGATTAAATATTTATTGTGTTATATCTTTCATAAAACTTATTAGAGGTATGAAAAGATTACTTATATCTAGTATTTATCGTTTGATGAGAGAGAGAGAGAGGAGAGAGAGAGAGGAGAGAG
>JAQIWF010001300.1:0-12531 GCA_034694965.1 Ceratozetes gracilis | reverse complement strand
TCTAAAAATTGATTTTTCAGTTATGTTTTCATACAATAATGTCTCCGAAAAGCTTTTTATTGAATTCTAAGTAATTTGAAGTGAAATTCCCCCAAAGTTTCCAAAACTTATCTTTGATTAGATATTTGAAATAATGTGTGAATTACTGATGTGTTTCCCGAATTGAGTCTTATTTGAAAATCAAAGGTTTTCCGATATAATGACAATGCGTTTACTCATCCGAGTATTGGATTTAAAAACTGTGGTTTCGATTACAATCTGTGCTCAATATTAAAGTTTTCATTAACCAAAACAATAGACGACAGTGAAAATTGAAACCTATTTTCCAAAGAAATAGAAATGTTTTTATATTATGTGAAATATTCTCATTAAAAGTGTTAATTAAGTTTTTTCCGTGAAAAGTATTTGATGGCTAAACGCGATAATAATTGTGAAATGGAATTGCAAGATAAGAATAACATCTATCAAAATAATATCGCAATACTATCCATGGCTCGGGTGGACGAAGAGAGCGGTCGGACAACCGTTCAGTTTAATCCTCCCTCACTCGCAGCCAATTCAAGAGTTTGTTTCTTAGTTTCTGAATCTCTTATTATAATTTCATTTATTTTATCTCTTGTTTAAACTTTTGCTGAACTCATAAATTCCTTATTAGTTTGATATTAAGTTTAAACAACATTTAAATATTATCTGAGAAACGTTTAACAAATCAATATTTTATTGTTTTGACACACATTTTGATTATGTCTTTGATTTGTGTAAAGCGTCCACTAAATGAAGAGAAGAAATGGTACAAAATTGGTTATATCAATCTTGTGGTCTCATCCCTGGCCATCATCTGCTTCTGTGTTGTGGTCGGAGTGATTATCACAACTCTTAAAAACATTAAATCTCATCCAAAGGGTGACTCATTTTAATCAATTTTTTGTTGAAACAAAAGATATTTTATTTAAATACATATAATATTTATATGTATTATATTTCTATATTTTAATTACAAATTTTTCTAAAAATAATTCTTAAGAAACATTAGTTCGTTGTGTTAACCTTAATAGAAATGACTAGATCAATTAGATACATAATTCTAGATAGATAAAGATCTGAATAGTTTTGACATAGTATTAAATAGTAACAAGGAGATTTGCTTTCACTTTATTATTATAAGATCTACTTTCATATCAAATGTTCACTTCTCTTGTTAGGGATTTCCTCATCTTTAGTGTCGGAGTTCGGAAAAGGCGGGACAGACCCCATAACATTGAATGATGTGCTAGTGGGCAATTTATCACCTGAGCTTTTTAACGGCACCTGGATTTCTAATAACCAAATAGCGTTTTACGATCAAAATAATAATTTTTGCACATTTGATGTAATAACTCAACAGAAGAATGTTATCATTTCAAACGAAACAGTCGTAAGAATTCAATTTCAAAATATATACTCATTTTATTAATAACTTTTAATCAATACATTTAGAATTTGTTAGTAATCTAGATAGTTTAATGATTATATCTTATAAATAAGATAAGATAAAGTAAATTATGATAAAAAGTGAATTGTATTTAGCTTTTAAAAGATATAAACGGAGACCTTCTGTCGAAAAATATGGATTTCCTTCTTCTGCCGTACGATATAAGCAAAACGTTCAGACACTCAACGCTTTCCAAATATAAGATTTATGACATCTTTAATGAGTGAGAAAATCATTTCAAACAAAAACATTTAAATTAAAGATAGAAATAACAGTTCGATAACAGAATTACTTCCAAATGACATTCACTTTGGCAGTGGTTTTATACAATACGCTGAATGGGGTCCCAAAGACACACAAATCGTTTTCGTCCATAAGAACAACATTTACTATAAGTCAGATGTGATGGCACTCCCCATCCAATTGACTGATACCGGAGAAACAAACCTTATTTATAATGGATATTCCGATTGGGTTTACGAGGAGGAGATTCTCGAATCGGAAAAGGCTTTTTGGATATCCCCGAAAGGAACTGAGTTAATATTTGCTCAGATCAATGACACTGCAGTAGACACAGTTACCTGGCCTTACTATGGAGAGTTCGATAATATAAGCAGTAATCAATACCCATCACAAGTGGCCCTCAAATATCCGAAACCGGGACGACATAACCCTATCATTGAAGTATTTGTCTTGAATTTGAATAATTCTGTGGATGACATCGAAGTGGTTCGACTTATACCACCCGATCCTATAGTGAAGAAGTAATTCCGATTTTAATATTTTTAAAGATAATTTCAATAATTTTCTTACAGTGAGTACTATTTGACAGCAATCGGATGGTTAGACAACAATATGTTTACCATCACTTGGCTCTCAAGAGGACAGAATTATTCAATAATTGATGTCTGTTATCGTCAATACAACTGGAATTGCAATTCAGTTAATAAAATAGTTTTAAGAATCAAAATGTTTTAAATTACATATTTGTAATCTTATTTGAAGACATTTACAGTGGAATCGGCCAACAGTTGGATTGATCTGTTTTCTGCTCCGTTGGCGGCTCCAAAAAACAATGCATTTTTCATAAAACTGCCCGAGTTAATCAGTCATGAGATAGGTTACTATCATCACGTTGCACTGGTCAACATTGAAGTAGGTCATTTTATAATGCAATTTATAAATAATTACAAATCATTTAAAAACAGAACAAAACTGTAAAATACCTGACAATGGGTTTGTTTGATGTGATAGAGTTAATGGCATACAACCAAAACGACCAAGTCCTGTTAGTTCTAAGTTTTTATCCATTGTATTGATGTAATAATTTTTGTTTCAATCCATAGCTATTTTTTATCGACTTTACCCGAAGCTCCAGAAGTTCGTCACTTAATGAGTGTTTCTATTTATGATCACAAGAATTTAGACCCCATATGTTTGACGTGTAATTTAGGGAACAGTTGTCTTTATAACAATGTTTTCTTCAGTCCTAATGCCGAATATTATGTTCTTCAATGTGAAGGACCGAAGATTCCGAGGGTAGAGATAAGAAGAGCCAAAAACAATTCATTGATTTCAGAATTGGAAAACAATGAAAGCCTTGAATCAAAACTTAGTAATAAATCGATTCCAATGACCAGAACATTGAAAATCAAAACATCTGACAAATTCTGTAAGTTTTCTAAATTGATGGCAAAATTATTGACTGAATTATTACTTATCTTATGGTTACCATTGAAGTCGCATTCGTTGAATTGGTATTACCTCCAGATTTTGATGAAAAGCGTAAATATCCCCTAATGGTTGAGGTTTATGGGGGACCAGGAAGTCAACTCGTTATTGACAAATACCGACTAAACCATTGGGGCTCACATTTAGCTTCAAATATGAGTATAATTTACGCCCGTATTGATGGTCGGGGCAGTGATAACAAGGGCTCAAAATATTTACACGAAATATATAAGAATTTTGGAAATGTTGAAGTCATGGATATAATAGTCGCGACTCGGTTTGGATCACTTCATTATTCGCTCAAATATTATATTTTATTTCATAGTTATCTTCGCGATCACATGGAGTATATCGATAAGAAAAGTATAGGAATCTGGGGCTGGAGTTATGGCGGTTATGTGACTCTAATGTCATTAGCTCTTGATTATTTTGATCCAGTATTTCAGTGTGGAATAGCCGTCTCACCCGTCACTAATTGGATGCTTTATGGCATGTCTTTGTAATACTTTTAGCGATTTCTAAAATTATTGTTTAATAGATTCTGTTTATGTCGAGCGTTATATGGGATGGCCTTTGAATAACATACCGGCTTATAATCGGTCGGATGTTCTGAACAAAGTACTGTTCCTCAAAGAAAAGAAACTGCTTCTGGCGTTTGGAACTGCAGACGGTTTGCATATTTGATTAAATTTGCATTAATTGGATATTTTCTAAAATGAATTTCAATTGATTGCAGATAACGTTCATTCGCAGCACTCAATGCTTTTAATGTCCAAATTGAACGAAATCGGAATGATTTATGAAAGTCAAGTCTATCCCGATAACGACCACTCACTTCGTGGGTCGACAATACACTTATACCAAAGAATGAATGATTTCTTAGAGCGATGTTTTTACCACTGAAAAATTTTTAGTCATTTTACCTCTTTTTAAGTCATTTGTAAAGTTTATAATTTATAAAATCATGAAATTTATAAATAAATCCGTTATTTATTTGCATTATTTTCACATAGAATTTTGTTTGACTTAATTATCATTCATTGAAATGATTATTCAATAATTTTTGGAAGAAAGCAATTATTTCTTAGATTTATATCCCTTTGGATTCTTCTTTTGCCAGTTCCAGGCAGAGGCACACATATCCTCTAAAGTTCTGGTGGCCTTCCAGTCTAACTTTTCGAGGGCTAGTTTTGAATCTGCATAGACAGAAGCGACGTCCCCCGGTCGGCGCTCTACTATTTTATGGGCAATTTTTAAACCATTTGATAACTCAAATGCTTTTATTACCTAAAATTAAAAAGAATTTTATTTACTTTAAATATTTTTAAAATATTGTTTCAAAGGCTAACTTCAAGCACAGAATATCCTCTGCCGGTCCCCAAATTGATAGCATTAAAACCATTCCATTTGTTTGAAGATATCTTTTGGAGTGCCTTTAAGTGGCCGTTTGCCAAGTCTTCGATATGGATGTAATCTCTGACTCCGGTGCCATCGATAGTGTTATAATCGTTACCGAAGACCTTTAATTCTGGTCTCAATCCAACGGCCACTTGAGAAACAAATGGCATCAAATTATTAGGGATTTCCTGTGGATCTTCTCCAATATCACCCGATGAATGAGCGCCCACTGGATTAAAGTAACGCAAAGATATAACTGCCCACTGAGAGGATGATTTACACAGATCTTCCAATATTTCCTCCACCATATACTTGCTCTTTCCATATGGATTAGTACAGTTGCGTCCAGTGGGATGTTCTTCCGTAATGGGTAACACTTGTGGATCACCATATACTGTGGCCGACGACGAAAATATAAATTTATAGACTTTATATTTTTGCATAACCTATGAATTAATCACATAATTGAATAAATTTAAGTCAATAATTACGAAATTTGGGATCATTTGTATATAAATAGCAATTTTGTTAAATACCCGTAATATTATCTCTATTTCTATAAGAGATGGTCAAAGAAGGTTCTATTTTGTCATTATTTTAATTCATTAAGCTAAATTTAAGTTAACAAGTGTTTACTTTATGTGTATTTGTGGACAAAAAGAACTCTTTGATCCTTCCATAGATCCCCTCACCCCCTAAAGTCTGATTGTTTGACCATGTCAATCTATATATCAAATAGTCAACCAATTATTTTAATATAAGCGTTATTTGGGTTCATTCTATTCAGGATTTAATGAGTCAACAAAATTATTATCAAAGAATCCTTGCAATGAAAAGACACTATTTTTATATTGAATTGAACTTTATATGGAATTCTATGAATCTATTAATTAATTTCATTATCAATGATCTAAAATGATTTGGAAGAGCTCTTTGATTGACCCTCATATATGTTGACCTAAATTCGAGCAATAATTGGTTATATTAGAGGCTATTAATAGAATCTAATGGATCAGAACAAAGCAATTTATATATAAATAATCATGATAAATATACCTTGAGCAGTATGATAGTTCCGCTCACATTATTCTGGTAATATTCTAGTGGTTTGGCGACAGATTCTCCGACAGATTTAAGAGCAGCGAAATGTATTACGACATCGATTTTATTAGTGGAGAAGACTTTATCCAAGAAGTTCTCATCTTTAATGTCTCCGCTGTAGTAATGCTTTATTTTACGTCTTCCGAGTATTTCTATCTGTTCTAGACTTTCTGGTCTTCCCTTCCCTTCCAATTGGACGGCATTCACCAAATTATCAATTACTATCACATCATAGTTGGCCTCCAAGAACTCTAATGCACAGTGAGAGCCCACATAACCGGCACCGCCGGTCACTAATATTGTTTGGGGCATATCGTTGGTATAGAATGACTTTGAAATCAATAACTATTGGATTTCATTCACTTTTGATATTCAATTCTTTAGATTTACCCTTAAATGCTCTTTTCATTACATAAAACATATCAGAAGAGATAAGTTGACAGATATTTCCAATTTATTATATAAACACTGATAAGTCATTTCCAATACTATTGAATAAAATACTAAATATTTTCTTTGAAATCATTGAAAGTTGATATCATATCAATGTTTGACATACTTTTGATTAATTACTAAATTATAACTCATTTAGAATTTTATTTTTTGAAATAATAGCCTTGAAATATAGTTATTAAAACTATTCATCAATTCATAGTTTATTAACCATGTTGATAAATTCTAAATTAGAAAATTTATTATTCTTAAATAAAAGTTTAGATGAATTAGTTTAAACTCATCAAAATAAAAATAGTAAAGCACAATTAAACTTTGAATTTCTATCTTTGTTAGATTATATTAGACTGTAGACATAAAATTGAATATGCACATGTTCAACCAATTTAATTCTTAAATGGATTCTGAGTGCAAGAAAAATATTATGAATGAAATGTTGTCGCAAATAATTATTGATTTATTATTCTATGTTTAATAGCATTAGACATAATAAATAATGGGTTTAATGCAGCAAAAGATAAACATGGATAAGTAAACATGAATATTTAATAAAAGGATCTAGTGGCAACTATATCATCAATGGACTCAACTATTTTTTAATTCATCCCATAATTTATAGAATTTATGACAAATGAAACAAAACAATGAAATGAATACAAAAGAGTACAACAGTTAGAAATTCTTCGGAAAAATGTATTTTATACACAATTATCTTAAATCGATTTTTACATAAAAAGTATTGAAATAGTATCCGGTAATAAAATTCCTCACAATTGTATACCAGGCTATTACTTGAATTTCTCTGCAATCGGTTTGTAATATCGATATTATATGTGATAAAATATTAATTAAAAAAATGACGAAAACATTTGCTCCAAACGGCATAATAAATGAGAATTTCACAGAAGTGCCAAATCTGGCGACTTATTTCCACTGCACAACAGATATGAGTCGAACTTACCAAGTTAATAGGATACATGACAATGGTGGATTTAATGGTAGCACTTCTTCAATCAACACCAGACACTACAACGGCACGACCAGCACATCACAACTCTATGACGACGAAGAGTCGGTAAGGCTTTCATTTGTAATTAAATTTCAATTCAAATTAAGACTTCATTTTTTGTTTGCATTTAATTTTATGAAATACTTCGAAAGCATTCTTTCGTTAGTTTTGAGTAACGTTTCAATTGTTTATTCAGTAGTTTATATCTAATTTTTATTAAAATTCCAAAAATAATTTGATTCAAATGTGCTAGGTTTAACAAGAGTCCATTTATATGAAATACTCAAAATTACTAACAATTGTGTGAAAGGCTACCAAATATTCCCTGAATTTCTTTTGGCAGACTATGAATAGGTTTAATGAATTTTTTGAATTATTCTGTACTTAAGGTTAGATTAAAAGCAAAATAAGTGCGAATCAAATCCCTTATACAATAAAACTAATCTTATTATCTCTGAATATGCATTAAATTCGTTGAATACTACATAAAGACAATTATTGTGAACTATTTCAGGGAAAATCAAAGTTAAGCCGATATCTTGGAATCGTATTTCTATTAGGATTAGTGCTCTTAAGCATCACTTTTCTCACTTTTGCCATATTTTACGATGAAATCATTGATAACGACAATGAAACTGCAGAAGAATATTGGGAACGAATACAGAAAGAAATCAAAGAATTCCAAAATAAATCCAGAGCTGAATTGTATAACAAAACTCTGGAGGATGCAAATTTTGTCTCGATTCTAACCGATTCTAAAGTACCCTTCACAAGTTTGAAGCCCAGTATTACTTTTGAGAACTTCACTGATGGAGTTTTCAATCCAAAGTCATTTTACGGTCAATGGATTTCAAGCAATGAATTACTCCATTACGACAATGAACTCAATTTGTGTATAACTAATGTAATTGATATGAAGCGGACAGTTCTCATTCATCACAACACTATAGTAAATATCAACAAATCTCTCAAATAGTTTTGATTTTTGTCTCAATTTGCTTAACAGAAGGGGCAAAAACTTTCAGGTCTTTCTCTCTCACCCGACAGACACTATCTGTTAATTTCATTGAACGGAAGATCTCTCTATAGATATTCATCGCTTTCAATATATAGACTATTTTCCATAAAAGACAGGTTTGTCTATCAAGTGCTCAATTGTCAAATTCATTATATACATGTATTTTATTGACAATTAATTACAAACTTATTTAAATTGCAGTAAACTATTGCCACCTTTGGCTTCACTGGATCACCCTCACGACACATACTTACATTATGCAGAGTGGGGTCCAATTGGTTCTCAAATCATTTTCATTTACAGAAATGATATCTTTTATAAATCTTCCGCCAATTCTTTGCCGATTAGAATAACAAAAACGGGTAAAGAAATGGTTATCTATAATGGAGTACCTGATTGGGTATATGAGGAAGAAATAATAAATGGGCCCAAGACGTTTTGGGTATCTCCTGATGGTAATAATCTTGTGTTTGCCTCAATTAATGATTCAGCAGTTGATATAATGAGTTGGACTGTCTATGGTAGTCATAGTAAACATAATCAATATACAAAAATACAATCTATTCGTTACCCAAAACCTGGTCGACCCAATCCAACAGTTAGTCTATATTACATTCCATTATCTGGTTTGAATGTGGTAAATAACACCTTTCCTACCGTTAATGAGAAAATAATTGCCCTTGAACCACCACAAGAAATCAAAGACTTCGGGTTAGAATTAAGAAATAATAAAATTTGAACTAAATTAACAATTTTATTATTTTAGAGAATATTTATTCACAACATTTTCGTGGATAAGCAGTGAGTGGTTTGCTATAAATTGGATGAACAGGGCACAGAACTTCTCCGTTATGGCACTTTACACCTATAAAAACAACTTTCAACCGATTTCTGTAACTTTAACACAAAAACTAGAAAATGGTTTTACTGACAATACTTTTAAAACTCCAGAATTTTAGACTTCAATCAAGTAATGGTTGGATAGACTTATTCAAACCGCCATTGATAACACCGGACGGGTCTTCTTACTTAATACGAGTTCCAAGAATGAGTGACAATAGAAAGGAGATCTTTGAACACATCACCAGAATATCAGTGAAGGCAAGTCTTTAATCCTTTCCACTCATATATTCCATTCAATAATTTTGTTTAACAGTCGGCTAAGTCTGAGTTCTTGACTTCAGGGGTATTTGAAGTGAAAAAACTTCTCGCAATCAATACTGAAACCCAAAGAATGTGAGCAAAAAATCTATTATCTCCTCTATTGACTACTAATTCGAAAATTCTATTTAACAGCTATTTTATGGCTACCTTTCCTGGAAATCCAGGGGCCAGACATCTATTAAGTATTCCATCGAATCAATCACTAATAAGATCAGAGCCTATTTGTCACACCTGTCTTATGGACTCTACAGCCAACAAAGAAAAAGAATGTCTCACATCTGAAGTAACTTTTAGCCCCGGAGCTCATTATTATCTATTTCAATGTGAGGGACCTAATGTACCTAGAACACAAATAATGAGGACTAAGGATCATTCATTGATACATGTATTAGAAGACAATCAATTCATTCAATTGCATCTCAAAGACATAGCGCTTCCAAAAAGAATTTTGACCAAAGTTCCAATTGGACAATATGGTTATATAATTTACATTGTTAACTTTTGCAGTAAAAGTAGTTTGTTTTTTTAGAAATCGATGTAATGTTAATAGTTCCTCACGATTTTCAAGAAAATTCAACCAAAAAGTACCCGATACTCTTCAATGTTTATGGTGGTCCTGGTAGTGATAGCGGTGCCATAACTTTGAATTACTTTTATAACCAATACAGTGCTTTCATGGTCTCCAACAGAAGTGTAATCTATGCTTATGTGGATGCGAGGGGTAATCCTAATCACGGGTCCAAATTCATGTTTGAGATCTATCGCAAAATGGGCCTGGTTGAAGTGCAAGACACTGTGGCTGTTGCTAAGTATGCTTTACATCGCATTCTCTGAATAACCATTCATTCAATTCTTTACATATTTTTATAGATATTTCAGAGACCATAAGCCATATATTGACAAAAATGCGATCTCGATATGGGGCTGGTCTTATGGGGGATACTTAGCAACAATGGCATTGGAAAGTGATCATGATAACACCATATTCAAATGTGGAGTAGCAGTCGCACCCGTCTCTGATTGGCTTTATTACGGTTCACTTCTCACTTTAAATTAGATTAACTAATAATTGTGTTATTCTTAAGATTCCGTTTATGTGGAAAGGTTTATGGGTTTCCCAACTGCTGGCGATAACCTCAACAATTACTTGAAATCTTCAACACTCGACAAAGTCAAGTATTTGAGAGGAAAGCAGTATTTGATTATGTTTGGGACGGCTGACGGTAGTAGTATTTATTTTATAGTCTCTCTCATTATTACAGCACTCTCTGCACTATCATATTTTGATGACTTTAAGCACTAATAAGTACCACTTTTATGCCCAACATTAACATAGGATAAGAGTTATGTTTACTGGCATTCAAACTCTTAGGTCGTGCATCACATGTAGTAACTGTTGTATGCAAAACACTTAACTCTTAAGTTTACATCAACTCACAAATTACCCATTAATTAAAAACGGATCAATTAATTACACCAATAATTATATTATTCAGATATAGACCAATAATAGATAATAAAAGTAAAAAGTAAACTATCTCAATATTACGGCTTAATTGTAATCAACTAATTTTTATGAGGGCGTGAGTACAAGGGCACTTCTTGTTGGATCATATGATAGTTTGCCACCCCCTCAATATCTCTTAACTATACCACTACAGCTTGGTCACTTTATTATACTAAAGAAATCGAGAATATTCTGAGCTGTTAAGAGTGGACATAAAAGTGGACATCTCTCCACGTTATGTATACAATGAGTCTAAACTTTGTAGGTCTGAACTTTAGCGACTGCACAATTTGCTTGATGACTAGCATAAATAACAAGCTACATATTTTAGGCCCTTTTTCTTTTTTAACAGCTCTGAGAATATTCATTATCTTGTTGTACATATAAACTGATATAACTTATATGATGGCATTTTTATTTTTGTATAAATAAGTTTCTGGATTCTCTCTGCTAAGTTTAGATCTAATGAGTTATATTTGATCAAGAAAATTTAGCCAATCTTACTTAATATAAGTTAGGAAGCATAAGAAATATGTGAGTAATAATATGACTGATGAGTGATATTTCATATTTGTGTCCACTCCTGACCCCTGGAATGATGTTAATAACAAACAGAACTATAATTACTGAATAATCCAATGATAACATAAGTAATGACTTATTCTGTAATTTTGATCAAATGTCTCACAGATAACGTTCACGCAATGAACTCAATGATGTTATTGAAGGCTCTCAATGAAGCAAATATCCAGTACCAAACACAAATATATCCTGACAAAAATCATGGACTTCATAACTCCTTAGATCACGTCTATCATCGAATGACGGACTTCTTAGATAAATGTTATGGTTATAAGTAAAGTCATTTCAAATTATTAAATTCACATTCAATTCATTTACTCAAATAATTTTATTCAATTAATTCAGTTCCCATTTATATCTTTCTTAGAAAACTTTTGCACAAATTATTGTATTTCTAATCAAAATTCTATTGAATTGTATTAAAATAAATTAAATTGTGTTATGAAATGGTTTATTATCAACGACTTAATAAATCATTTGCTCAATGGTTTCGTTTCTCGAGTTTATAAATATAGCATGGTCATTTGTTAAATTATCATTCCTTTAGTTGCGAAATATGTTTATCTAGATTCGACGTCCTCAAGAGTATCCAGTCATAAATCCACATAGATACCCACGAGATACTCAAGAGTACATCATTTTAAAACTTTTTTTAAAAAAAACTAATTTTAGAATTTTATAGATAATTATGCATTAAATCTGTTGACAAACGCTGTACTTTACCAAAATCTGCCTCGAATAAAATTTTAATGCAAGATCAATGAATTCTCTTTCTTAGTATCAAAATGAAATCTCCAAAGGATTTCAAAGATATTACTTAAAATCTAAAGTTTAGATCATTAGAGTTAAAAAATGAGCCAATTCTGGAATTTCTTTAATAATGTAATTTAAGTGTTGGGTTAAAAAACTCTAAGGAAAGCAAATATTTGTGTTTATCGGTTTACAAATGGATTATCTGAAAGCAGTTCTCTCTTAGGGCTCGTCCATAAAGTACGTACGCTGCCTGGGAGGGGGAGGGGATAAGCCAAAAGCGTATGAAAAAGTATGACTTTAGGGGAGGGGTCAGTCACTTATGTACGTACTGAAGAGACAGTGAA
>JAQIWF010001299.1:0-12532 GCA_034694965.1 Ceratozetes gracilis | reverse complement strand
ACACAAGAGTTCATTACAAATAGAAGTAATTGGTGTCACTATTCAATTGAAATCCTGTTACAACTGTTAGAGCTTTTATAGCTGTTAGAGCAAGGTGGTTTAACAATCCGCTTATTTAAGGATAAAAACAACGAAAACTAATTTAAATGAATTGGAAAAAAACCCTAATTTCCTAAACTTCCTAAGAATCCAATTTCCAACAAATCATACCTAAAAAGCTTTAAATAATAGGTTTCTTAAACGTAAGAAAATTCTGGAATTTTTACAAATATTTGCCATCAATTTTACTTTTTACACAATAAATGGTGCAAGATTATTTTTAATAACGAGTCAAATTACGAATTTAAATAATATTAGACTCTAGCTTAAATTATCTTGATGATTGAATTGAATGGATGCTAAAATAATGAAGATTAGATTTCGTAATCAATTTTAAAGTGATTTTATGCATTGAATACGTCATCGAAATGACGAAACAAAGTCTATTGTTTTGCGCTATAAATTCAGTTCACTCTTAACGTTACATTTTTAGCGGTTGAGAAACTTAATGAGAAATTATCATGCTCAATTGAGATAGATACATAATTAATATCAAGCATCTCTTTTGAAAACTAGTGAAATATAAACTTATCCTAAGATTGCTGTTTACCTAAATTATCAAAACTATGGGTTAATTGACTTAAAATTGTTTGATAAGTTTGTTTGAGGCAAATATTTGTGTACTGTTTTGAGTGAATGATTACTAACTTTGAGGTCAGTGTTGCCATCAATTGTTTACAATAAGTTTTGGCATTAATTTACAGTTACTTTAAATTGTATTTAATTTTAATCCTGAGTTTAAAATGTTTTCAAATCGGTTTAAATACTTCGCAATTCATTATAAATATAAATATTTTGCTTCATATGAGCCGTCGATTCAACAGTTTGTTATCAAATGATATTTCAAATTAAAAGGTGAATGAATTTATTGACTAAAACTAATATAAAGATTGAGTGCTTTAATCATTTTTAATACTTTACTTCATATGAATTATCGGTTCATTCATTTCTATGCTTTCGAGTAATTAATATCTTTAGACAACTCTTTCATTAATTACACACTATTTTCGTATTATTTTTATCAATGTTTTCAATGTTTTGGAATTTAATTATCATTTTTATGTGAAATTAGACCAGGGATGCAGAAAGAGGGGGTTTTATGAACTACCCTTATGTCCATAATTTCCAAGCAAAATATGAGTTTTAGCAGATTCCTTGGTACTTTAAAATTGTGGTGTAAACCCTTTGAGTTTTTGAGTATATCCACCCTATAGACCCCATGTTGACTCTAGGAAGGGAGAGGTAGGGATAGGTTAGGTGATCCCATCCCTCATTTAGACTTTCCATTCATTTGTTATCCTATTTATCAATCAATTAAGTGATAATCAATTCTTTCACTTTTGGTTACATAAAGCAGTAAATAATTATGTATTTCGTCCACTATTTCCTGAATACACTTTACTTTTAACCCTTAATGAATGATGATGTGCAAGGTAATATTAGATTAGCTCAGAATAACATTAAATAATTAAAAGGTTAACCGGAATAACATCCTGGATCATTTATCCCATTTACCATTCGATTCGCATTTGTTTTAACAGTCGTTAACCGATAATATCCTTCAATTGGCATATATTTCAAAATTGATTTATTTATAGTTAAAAATATTTTTAAGCGAAACAATGAAAAGTTGGATAAACTTGGATAACATTTAACGCTAATTATTTCAAAACTTTTTTCATTGAATTTGTTTCGTCTGCTGTGATGTCGATGTCAGCACTGGTTCTGTCTATCCCTCAGTTGAGAAGTTAGACTCAAAGTTATTTTATTCAATACTTTTCGACTATTATTCTAATTTCACTTAAATATTCCTAAGCAATGGACCAGGTTGTACATAGGGATGAGCAAGGTCGGTGCCTATAGGTGAGGGAGGAGGATTTCTCAAATCTTTTTTATAAACTTAGTCTCTATCAAAAATTGGCACGTTAATATACGTTAACATAGTATTTGTCTAATTACATAGTATACGATCCCAAGAGAACTAAATCTGGGGCTAGGCTCAAGCTCACATAAATATCTAGTGAAAACTTTAGTGAGTAAGAACTCTGAGAAAATTATTAAATCTAATATAAAGGATTGTTTTATCAATCAACTTATATCATCAGCTTTAAGTTTAAGAAATGTCATTTTAAGCGCAAATTTTAAATTTTGCCCCCAACAGGGGGAAGGGTGTCCCAAATTTTGATCATGAGGAAGGTGGTTTTGGTTGAACTCCTTACTCATCCCTGATTTTACAATTATATTGTTTTTATTTATTTCTGGTTTAAATAGTTTTTGAATTAATTCGCTTTGATCTGAGATTGAGATCAATTTCCACCTACTTATATATTTGAATCATCCATTAACTAAATTACTTTCAAGTAATTGACCACTACTTGCCTCGAGTATTGCTATTTTGTTTGCATATTAATTGTGAATTATTTGATTTATGTTTTCCTTAAATCTGATTAAAATTACTTTTAAATGCCTTCGTATTCACCAAAAGATTATGTAATTTAAAGTCAATCTTAAAAATGGTTAAAAATATTCTACTTTTAATTAATAATGATTTTATTGTTTGTTAAGCCATTAAATCTCATTATTTTTAAGTGAGAGCCAAAAGTTGGAAAATTTTATTTTAAGTGAAGTCTTTTTTTCTTATGGTTTATGAAAATTAATCGATTATTTGAGCTGAGAGTTGAAAAAACTAATAATTCTTTAGTTTTCTCTACATTTTGTTTTTTATTCAATATTTTTGTTCATTTAATTGTATGTATTTTGAGTTTCATTAAATGAGAGCCGGCTTTGAGTCAAACTCCTCTTAACTCCCAAATGAGTTGACATTCACTCGACTCACGAGTTTGTCATTACATAAGAGAAATGTTTTTCTGTTCATTAATTAGTTATGATATCAATGAACTCATATTTATTTAAATGTGTTTTTTGATAAAATATTTTATGTGTTATTTATTTATTGATAACTCGTTTCCTTCGAAAGAGTCGGCCATTCATTCACTCCTTTTTTGCATAATTGAGACCAATTTTATTTGCTTTTTATTAATTTTTATATCAATTTTCTTCATTTTTATTCATTTTTATTGCAACTTTAAATGTAATTATAATATAATTATTTCATTTTAATGTACTTTTAGTGAGAATTTAATTATATTAGATTTGATTTTACTTATCATTTGCATCCTATTAGTTTTTCTCCACTTTTCTCTTCATTAGTATTAATGATATCTTTCATATTTCGACGAATAGCAGAAAACGATATTTTTTTATCCAAGATATCAATCCTGGAATTTTAAAAGACTTATAAAACATTTGGTTATATTTTTTCATCCAACCGGTGAAGAATTTTAAAGAGTTTTCGGAATATATTTCCATTTAAATTAATGATCTATTCTTGCAATTCCTGCGCTCTTTGAAGACTACGTCTGTATTAATGAAATTTCACTTAATATCTGTTGTTTTCTTTACTAATCTTTTCGGATGAAAATTACTTTATTTATATATTTCTCATTGAAATGCTGACAAATAACACGTTCGCAAAAAAACAGTGATTAATGAGATATTTATGTTTTTCTCTTTCATAAGTGTGGCACTAATTCAATGCATTTTGACTTAAAATTAAACTTTAATTATATTTATCGATATTGAGCTGTAATTTAAGTATTGGTGAGTTGAGTGGCATTTGTTTGATGGCAGTCTTCAATCGGTTTTCCAAGAATTTATCCGTTTTAAGAGAATTACTATTTAAGACGAGAGACTTCTTTTGAATTTTGAAAATCTCATTGAAAATAATTGCTTTAAACGAATCTGGTTTTGGTATTGCGTTTGGTTTATGTGTTTCTTAGGGTCTGAATGGGGACGGAATGCCTAATTTCCAAACCAACGTTTGGATGATTTGTTTGATTACTTAAAAATAATTAATAAATTGATTGATTGTCTGATAAGTTCTGGTCCTTATCTTCACTCGAGAATTGAATTTCTCATAAGAATAAACTGATCGTCAAATTTATGGCGAATTTAAACTTTTATAACTATTAAATTTACCCAATGCTCGGGTACTTTCCTCCAATTGCCTCATAATATGTTCCGAATGTTTGCTAAATAATTGGGATTTCGTTATGAATTGATTTGAATTATTCAAAACACATTCTATTTGTCTGTCTGTAAACATTTGAACCAAAATATGATTCATTGCTAATGAAATCAATATATATTTGTCGGACACAAACCATTGAGGATAGCCTTGAAATACAAATGAAAATTAGATTCACTTCTTATTCTCGACTCACTCTCTGTTATCTGTGGGGAGTCTAACAAATCTCTTATCTATTTTTCAATCTTTTAAAACATATTTTATTAGTCTTTGAATATTTTTGTCTTTAAACAAAACCGACTCTAAGTTTACATTTCTTTCATTCATTGATTGCATTCATCATTCGTTTGATTCATTTTTTCTTCAATTCATTTCTCGAATATCTCTTAATTATAAAATTGTTTCAAAATGTAATTAACGTTTTTCTCATTTATTATGAAAATGAGTCGTCTATTGAAGTTATTTTCTGATTTTAAGCCCCTATAGAAATATGCAATCAACAGGTGTGAGCCGAGCAATAGAATCCCTCTCCTGAGCCCTCATTCTATTCTAGTTTTAGTGCCTTTTATTTGCGGCCATACCTGTGCTGTACTGTTTGGCACAATTACTGATTTAGCAATTGATGATTTGCACACTCTCTGCCTCACTCTTATAATCACTTGAGACTGAGTTTTATATTTGTAATTAACATATTTTAAATCCAAACGATAGAAGAGATACGATGTTTGCCCTGTTTTACAGCACAAACACAAATTGTGTGCAAAATATTGTTGACCGAAAGGCCACAACATATCTAACAATTTATGCCATATTTCTGTTGCATTCGTTGGTCGAAGAGTTTTACTGAATCTCAAGTCCATTATCGCAAATGATAGCCAAATGACTGGTTTGACTGTTGGCCTCTCAACTAAATATCGATTCCAACGAAAAACATTTCGAGATTTGCATAATTTTGGTTCAATTTTCAAAACCCTATTCAAAAATAATAGCAAACGGTTAACACAATTATATAATAATTACGGCATTTATACTATCATTTTTGGCTAACGATTGCAAACATGTCTTTGAAAATTCATTTTTTCCAGAGTTTGAGTTCTTTTGAGTCCAACATTACTACCCATTAGCCCATAGCCAACATTATTCGTCTTTAACTTTCTTATTGTTAGTTCAGTCGGTTTTTAGACCTGGACTTGATTTTCGGGTTTTCAGGCCTTTCTTTATAACTGGAATGTCTTGATTTCGATCAAATATTTTTATTATTATATATATTTTCTGTTTATTATGATTTCGTTTGCATTTTCTCTTTTCTTTTCTCAAACAAAAAATTCAAAACCAGTTTATAATTCGTTTCTCTCTTTCTTTTCTTTTTTTTTATAATCGAAAGCGAAAGTGAAATATATTTTCGTTTCTCTTCTTTTGCTTTTTAATGCCTTTTGGCTGAAAATATTTTTGGCTTTAATTTATTCGCTATTCAATAGTCTATTATCGCAATCGAGCGATAATTTTTCATTTCTCCCATCAGTATAGCAGACATTCTCTCCATTGAAGAGGAAAATCCAAATAAAATTTATAATTAATAGAAAATTTAATTCATTTATGTTTTGCCAATTCTATCAGTGGTTTAGTGAGACCCAGACCTACATATCCAGTCTTGCATTTATGTGATGCCCACCTCTTGAGGGCATTCCTAATATTCAGGACATAAACATTAGTGATCTGTCTATTCATACGTCTCTTCGATTTTTTGATTCAAATTTCTCTTTCCATTGATTGCTTTGACTCACGAAATGTTTGTCCGAATCAATACTTGTATCAAATTTTGGATTCATTTGTCAGAAGCGAACACTTTTTCATAGGAGCTCTCATCTGATTCGCAACTAATCACTTGTCCCGAAGCTATTACTTTATACGCTATTATCGTTTGGAACAAAAATAGACGGATCAGTCGGATCCAGAATCGAATGCCTGTTCTCTGGTTTGTATGTGTGTGCTCTCGCATAGAATGGGATCGGAGAGCACAGCATAACAACCTACCCGACCCTCACAGTCCTTGATTTGACAACAGATGTACGCCATGTGTGTCCTCTAATGAATGTGTGATTGTATTGCATTTTAGACGAACATAACTTACCATTTGATTGATTTACTAGAATTGAGTCCCAATACCTACCCATCGACTAATAATAAGTCCAAATAAGTAGAGAATAGTTAGTCGTTTCGACATATGAACTCACATTACATTTGAAACCTTCATTTGGAGCGAATCTCAAATTTTTTCCACTATCTGTCACCGCTTCCAACAAACAATCCAATGATATAACGAAATCCCAATCATTAATAATAATCTTTTCCTCTCATTATTTTTCATTACTATTATTAACTCTAAAAGTATTATAAGTTATACTCTTCTGACGATATAATCATTTTGGGATACATTTACGCATCAATTGGACACTTAATGATTGCCAATAATTTACTGTAGAAAGTGATCCCGATTTCGATTCAATCTCTTTAATAACTTTTGTCTTTTTTTGTGCAAATTTAGTCATTTTTTCTGATATTTTGCGAAATAATTAGTGGATGGACTGTGAGAACAGTATTTTCCGCCATTTAATTATTTAGGGAATCAATAAATTATTTTCTATATGTTTGTCGTCTTCTCTGTTATTCATTTTTGTGATGGCATTAACCAAAACGCGAACACATTTTCAGTATATAATTACTGAGACTTTAACAGAACATAAGTCGAAAAGATTTTTCTCCTCTTTCTCTTTCATTCTGTACTTATCTCTAATATCTTAGACTTTTTAATTGGTTTTAGAGTCTGTGCTTAAAAAGTTGTTTTTCGCTCAACTTTGGAGCAATTCATTTGAAGAAACATTTGATATCTGTATAAAGATTCTGAGTATTCTCTTGGGTTGGCTTTCATGCATTACAAACGACTGTCCACTCTATTGACACTCACAAATAATTTTTGCTCATTTGAGTCACTTCTGTCTCTTCATTGCCGAAGATTATGAGCGAATCTCCGGCCGATTGATTGTAAAGAGAAAGCGTTGTTGTCGTCAACGCTATGTTAAACAAGTTTCCAGAGCTCTGAAATGTATGTGTGTTCGGATGGTTTACTGTAAATTGAGAACTACATCACACATACATTCATTACAAACAGAACTCCTTTTGAATTACACAGACTTCTTGACTGTTGTATTAGTTTTCTTGACTCCCATTAAATGGTAAACACATTAAGACATAAATAAAATCGAGTTTTTCTCTGAAAATATTTTTTTATGAATCCGTGAATATGTTTAGAGAAGTTCACTATTTTTTTCTCTTTTTATTTACTGAATAGTTGTGTTTATGTGTTGTTTTGATGGTTGCCCTGAAGGGGGTATTTCTGTAGACCCTTTGGTCCACCCCTTGAACTGACCCTCTCTGTGAACTTATGAGAAGAGTTTGCAAAATACATAAACACATAAACCAGCGATCAATCAGTTATTCTTAAGTTTCCGGTAATCGTCTTCTTTTAGGTCTAAAGTTTAGTCTCCAAAGAATTCATTGGTTTTATGTCTCATTACGAGGATATTTCTCTGCTCTTCACTTCTGAACCGATTCCTTAGTCGTGTCTGTAATAGCTTTTCTGTCACCACTATCTCCTCTCCTCCACCACTGTTTGTCACTCTGTTTACAAGCACTGGTGGTTCTGACTGTCTGTCCGTTTGAAGCCTGTCCTCTCTGTGCAATGCTTTATTGCTTAACAAGTGTTTCAAAATTCAATTATTATTTGCTTTTCTTTGAAATTTAACGAAATTTGAAACCTTTTCTCTACATTTGATTTATTTTTTTATTTAATTGGTCCGTATTTTGGAGAAATGTGGAAATGTTTTTTCAGATTCACTAATGTTTAGCTTAAGTCAACCCAAATGAATGACTCAATGATCAACTGTCCTCGAGATATGTAGAGCCAGAGTTAACATCATATCTAATTTCTTCGTCTAAAAATTTATTCTTGCAATAAACAGATGCATAATTGATGGCTAATTCCTTTTAACTGACTGTTGACTTGAATTTTCTATCAATTAATTACAGCTTTCATTAATTGCAGGAATAATTATAAGTAAATTTTTGTTTTATAACGACTATTCACTCATTACTATTACCATAAAAGTTTGCTTAGTCTTGGTCTTAATTTGGAAATTTTATTTAAGTCAAAAGATTTATATCAATTTAGAATAATTCCTTAAGATTACCTTGTTCGTGTCAGGGAATGTCTTTTTGCTTCAAATTCACATCAAATTAAATTAAGAGATTAAATATTGACCAGAAATGTGCGAGACTTTGATTCCCAGGTCGTATTATGTTGTTTCTAATCTAATGAGTTTCAGAAATTTTGGTTTAAATCCTGGTATTTAATGCAATATATTTGGTTATCGTCTAAATTGTCCTTATTTTTCTCATTTCTATAGGAATGATCATGCTCAATCAATTTACTCCCAAATGGTTGTATCGAATGCATAGCAACAGAGGATTTGTTTTGATGTCATTTACTGGAAACGTACGTTTAGACCACTCTATGTTCAGTTCATTTTACACATTAATCTCATGAAAACATTGACTAAACTTCATGAGTCCTGATTCAACACTTTCTAATGTAATAGAGCTAGCACAAATACTACATTATCTATCATTAAAATTCAATGACCACAACATATGTTCCTCTTATTATTCATAAGTGATTTATAAATCATAACATATTTATTGTTTTTTAATAATTATAAAACAGCGGTCATTATGTGGGGGCAGTGGAGAGGGCAGAGGGGATACATTCGCTAACTTTTTATACTTAAAAGCTATTTAATTGCAATTTGATTGCTGTTTATATACTCTTTTATATCGAATGATAGAGTTATTGAGTTGAAAAGGATATGAAAAGCGTTTTTTTACGATTAACTCTTTGCCAGAATATAAACACTTGTGAATAATCAATACAATGGTTGTCCTCTTCAAAGAGACTTCATTTTTGTGATCTTAAAATTAAGTAAAGCATAAGTTATATCACATTTTGAAACACTTTTTTCTTTGATAAAACATTAGTGATTTGTTTGCTTTTTATGCAATTTATATGTATTTATTTTTTCTCACTTTTATCTCTTTATCGCTAATAAATTGTTTTCTTAATTATTCGTTGCTTAAGAAACTATGGAGTGATTTGTTTCTCACTTTTGAATTAATTTCTTTATTACTAATCGTTTCATTGATTTGTATTTACTTTTGGGTCGCGTTTTCTTATAATTTATTACTTATTAACTTTGATTACAATTTATTACTACGATTTGAATTTTGTTTTTCTCTTCTAATCAAACATTTATTTTTTGATCTTATCTTTTAATCAAAGATTGTCTGAAGAGTTGTCTGCGAATCGAATGACGTATTTTTTAAATTCTTCAAAACTTTCCCTTTTATTGAATTTACTTTCATTGGATTTTTATTGAAACCAGGGGTCATCAGGGGGTAAGGGATGCCTAAAATGACAGTTTTTCTTCAAAGCTCAGTTGGATATTTCCCGCCATTTCAAAGCAAAATTAATCTTTTGGCTAAATTCTGTTTAATTTAATGAACTAAATTAGAAATAAATGGGAAGTTTTGGGGATAAGATGGGTAAAAATAGAAGGGCATTGAATGAAGGGATTGCCAAATCTCATACGTCAGACAGTATTTTCAAAAACTCCATATGTCGATCCCTGGTTGAAAACAGCATCAAAAGGATTATTAAATTATTGTATTCTCTAATCACATGATTTTTTTTAGTAATTAAATGAAATATGTTGGATAATATTACCTTACTCACAATTTCCCAACTCCATCAAGATTTGATCAATTATTTACATTCTTGATATGAAGAATTCAAAACATAGGCTTTCATTTCCTTTCCTTTAAAGTAAATTGCATTTCATTTAATTTCCATTTGTGTGGGAATTCTCGTATTGAAATCACATTTTGATATTCATCAGGGATAGTAAGGGGAGGGAAAGCAACAATCAACTTTTAAGAATTTTCTTCATTTCCTTCCAGATTCTATTCTATTGAGTGATTCAGTGATAAATTCATTGATTATTGATTCTTAACCCCTCTTTTAAAGGCCATAATATTGATTAAAAGCCTTTAATTTAGTTTTTGGTTCGGCATAGGATGTGCTCATCACTGATATATAGTATCGCATACGGAATCACGAAAAGAGTTCATTGAATTTAATAAATAATTTGCTCTTTTATTCTTATATCGCAATTAACTTTTATTTATCCAACGATTGTTTTTATATAATGAAACGCCAAATGCTTTCTGCAATGCATTTAAATTTTCAAAACTTGAATTCAATCAAATTTGATTGATTTGATTATTCTTTTGAATTTTACATTTACTCAGAAAAGGAGAGGGCTCAGTTTCCACGTCCAATATAATTTAGCCTTATTTTTTTTATTTTTATGTACTATTTGAAACTAGGTAATTGAATGTTCAATGATATTATCTAAGGAGTATCCTTGCTATCAGGTATTAAGCAAGTCATCACTCATTCATTCACTAATGACAAGATGTAAATCAGATATATTTCATAAGATATAAGCATTCAAAACATATATCATTCAATTATATGAATAATAGCCTTTCAGTTATTGTTAAACTCAATAAAGGGGTTTCCCCTCCCCCTCAGGGGCTTTATAAATCTGATTCCGAGAACTTAATTCCCCCCGTGTTGTGGCAAATGTGCGTCACTTTGTCGGTGAGAATTTTATTTAGCCGAAGTGGTTGAATATGACCAATTCAAAATGAGATGGTTCATTTTCTGAACCTTTTAATTTTATTATAATATATTTAAAAGTTAATGTTCTTCCCCTTATACCCTCCTAAATTTGATAAACCCTGATTAAAAGTTATGTATAACTTGAAAGGAAAGCTTAAATGATGAAATATGACTGATTTAATTAGAGTGTTGTTTAGCCAAGGATCAATTAGTTGATTATGTTCTGATGGTTACATAGTCTTAGCGAATGTGTTATCTGATAATCGAAAGTAATATTGTATTTAATTAATGATCGCGAGTTTGAACCGACTTTGGTTCAGATTCAGTGTTTTGCGTATATTTAGTGAATTATATATTTTATGATTGTATGAAATGCTTATTACCCGACTTCAAGGGCGTGGGAATTATACTCCACTAAAATAGCCATTTAATGAAACTTTTCTCTTCGCTCTTCTTTTAAAGTTTAAAATATTGTGAACTAATCTCAAATAAGTGACGATAAGTGTAATGAAAATAATTTGCTCGCTATGTGGCTGTCCTTTTGGCAAATTGGCGATAGATATACCATTGATGAGATATACGACTATCTCTTCCTCTGATTGTATTTAATTTAGTCTTTCATTAAATGTTAAATAGAATTATTAAAAAAAGATTTGTATCGAAAGAATTTTTTTATTTCACTTTTGTGTGAGAATCGCCTCCAGTAAAGGCCGTTCCCAAATAGGCTTTCCTTTCCGTTCGCCGATAATTTGAGTTAACTTTAAATAAAATCATTCGATTGCATGAAATTTTGCGAATAATTACTAGAATTTTATCCACTTTTTCCACTCATTCCTCGTTTAGTATTCTCTTATTGTAAAACTTGATTATGAAATGTGAGAAAACCTATTATTTTGCTCTTAATGTTTGGCCAATGATTACAACATTGGAATCATAAACTTTTACGACTATTTTTACATTTGACATACGCTTTATATTAACGCTCAAACATTATTAGTACTATTGTTCATGGTCAAAGAGTTATTCTTGAGCTTAACCTCATTTAACTCCAAGAGGATGGAGTGGTTTGAGACCCAACTCGTCTTCGTTTATAGTAATTTGAATTTAATTTTTCTGTTTACTGACGTTTCGGTCCTGTAGTCACAACTAATAGGATTAATAGTCGACAGACCTCTTCTGACTGTCCCCTCTCTCTGCCATTGTGTTGAGATAATAATTATATCGAGTAAATTGTTTGCAACAAATGTTGTTTTTATTGATATCAAACTTTTTGTCAATTTATTCTAAAAGGAGCTAATTTTTGGCTCTATTTTTAGAACATTAGCCAAAATAAACTATTAGTTCAAAAACCAATTTAATAACATCTCTGAAAACTCTGTTGTTTTCTGTTGTCTCGAAATCTTTTCATAGATAAGAGTTTATGATTTTTCTAGTTTTCGATCTCTACTTAAAAATATTTTGTTCATAAATTTTTTAGGGGAGAGAGAGAGAGGGAGAGAGAGAGGGAGGGGGAGAGAGAGGGAGAGAGAGAGAGAGAAAGAGAGGGAGAG
>JAQIWF010001298.1:0-12534 GCA_034694965.1 Ceratozetes gracilis | reverse complement strand
ATAAGTTGCGCCTTTTGGGTAATCGAAATATTGCTGTTTTTAAAAATTAGTTACTGCCATAAACCTACTGAAAGCTACTCATTTGATTGGTTGACAGGTGTCATGAAAAGCGTGGCACATTTAAGTGCTTACTTATTTGTGTTCAAGAAAGTACATGCAGCATATTTTATTTGACACCCAAATACATATTGAGTTTCACTGTTTAAACATGCAATAATAATACCATTCTGATAGGCAACAATAGCTTTGTGAAAATAGTGAGGATCTCTGGAAGTCTGGACCATCAAGGATATTTAACACTACAACACAGGGAGATTTTAATTTAATTTGAGTAATTAGAGATTTGTTATGTAATTACCAAGTTATTTGGACAATGAAACTGGTTAATGCTCTCATTCATTATATTAATAATTCATTCAATAAAACACTATTTTAATTGAATTATCAAAGGAAATGAAAAGTAATACAATGGAATAAAATTCCATTAAATGAATATAATCTATTAGAATTTTTATTTAAAAACATTAATGAGAATCAAAAAGGAAATGTTTATAAAAAATTTGAGCAATGTTATAAAAGAAGTTAAATTTAGATATTAATTTGAATTTTTAATATAATTATGGCAAACGGATAACATAAAATAACCAAATACAGCCACTAGAATTTGTGATGATGACCTCCTAGAATTATTAAGTCTGAACATGTAAATTGAATTGAAAGTTTACCCTATTGATCCTTCATTTCAACCAAGGGTCGCCATCCAACTCGGACCTCAGAGGGGGGTAAAATGGTGGATTTTTTTTCAAACCTCGGGGGTATCAGGGAAGAGTAAAATGACCACCAATCCAAGATGGCGGCCCAAAAAAAAGTTATATTGTTCATAAATATCATTAAAATTCTATTTTTCTGGCTAAATTCCCTTAATTAAGCTTAAATACAGTTTAAATCCAGTTAAATTAACTAAATGGCGAACAAAATGGCGGATTTTTAAAATAACATGGCTGCCGCTCTTTGGAAAACAGCCTAAATTGAGGAAAGCCTCGTTTTTTTTGCCGTTTTGTATTTTAGTTTTTTTGCAAAACTCAGGGGGTATTTTGGATAATCTCAAACTTTAGGGGGTGTATATACCCCTATGGCTACCTCTGTAAAAGAGGGACTTACAATCCAATCAAATAAAAAAATGAACGAGAATAATTTCCTTGCTTTCACAGAATTAGTGGCAGTCAAAATTACCATCTCATTGAATGTGTCATGTAAAAGAACTCGCCCAGTTTCATCACTCCCTTGTTCTAGAGGAATTAGATCAAGGATAAATGTTCTTTCCTAATTTAATGCAAAAATAATTTAGAAAGGACAATTATACTGATTTAATTAATTTACACCGTAGAAGTCTTGATAGTTAAATACAAAGTTCACGGTGAGGTTCATGTTACATGTTAAGTATTCAATTAGAGCTAGGAAAAAACTATATAGCCTAAAAGTCTGCAAATAATTGATTAAGGTTAAATTGTAATTATTTTTTTTATACCTGAACAGGAAAGATACTTATATTAGATGTGTATCTTGCTGGGTCAGCTTTAAGATAATCGATTGATAGTACTTGCTCACTTGTATTATCCCAGATATCAAGTTCTTCATTGCATGAATATGCCTTACTTTGATTAAATATTCTTAAACTAAAATAATTGCCAAGTTCCTTATCAATACGTTCATCTTTAAAGTGGTTAAACAATTCATCAAACATGATCATTTATTATTGCGTAACAAGAATAGAAGGATTAATAAAATAACTTGATATAACTTACCTATCAAAATAATTTGCATTTACTTAATTTAATTAAAACATTATCAATAAATCTAGATCTTTTTGATCCATAAATTAGCATACATAAATTAATATCTAAATGCCTTAATGTTTTATTATAATTTATTTATTTTTTTCCTTGCACCTTATTACTTACAGTATTTTGTTGTTGTTTACATCTTGGTATATTCTCTCATTGTTTTTCACAATTCAAAACAAGGATAATTTATTCAAATTTATTCGTTATTATCTCAATTAATAAAATGATAAACAAGAGATTTTTTTTATCAAGAATATATTCTTGCAATTAATTAAATAAAAATAAATATCAAGTAAAATATATGTTATAATTCTTTTTTTAAATTACATGAATATTTTTGTCTTCATTGAATCTAGGTTTAAACAATAATTTTAAAGTGGCCTTTTCTGCCGATATTGTTTTAATTTTTGCAGATTCTGCTAACTCATAGAGACCAAGGGATTTCCTTGGGTATTTTAAGTTATTGTTATTAAAATTTAATACATAAAGTCCATAACATCTAGCACGTTCACAAATAAATATAATTAATGATACAAGCAAGCCAGTTTCCCAAATGAGAAGTGCGCTAGCAATGAAATCATCTAGCTTGTATACATGATTTTTTGTTTTATCACTATAAGCTTCAAAACTTTCATCAAATGATCCTTGAACAATCCTTCCTCTCAAATGACTCTTGATCGCTTCCACAATTCGTAGGTGTCTATGAAAGCCAGCTTCTATTGCATGCTGTATTCTAGCAAATAATTAATTTAAACTAGGTTTACCTTGCTCATCTTATTTTAAAAAATTCTCATAACTTACAACTTTGTTATATTTTTGGCTTTTGGAGCATTTTTATTAATAAAGAAAGCCATCAAGGTCCTGTCATATTTTTCCTTTAATATTGTTAAGGGCAGTTTTGGAAACATCAGTACATTGTTTTGATTGTTCTTGGAGTTGTCAATTATAATCAATTGACCATGCAATATCTGCTTAAGTGTTTTTAAGGAAATACTTGTAAAAATCCTTGTTAAATCACCATGTTTTTTAGAATTTTTAAATTTTGATTTAAGTTGTTTCCATAGTTCAGGTGATAATTCATCTTTTATCATGTATAACTGATCCTCGCCTCTTATTTTAATAGCTTCATTATTAGCAATGTCATTCAATGAATTGATAAAAGGTTGTTTTGAATAGATCATGTATGTTTCCAAGAGAATGCTTGACAATATTTTATTCCAAGATGTGCTGAAAAATAAGCTAATAACTAATGATATTTGAAACATGATAAATTTTCTTGAACTTATGAACTGAGACATTCTTATTTTTCTTAATAAGTGAGAACTATCAGATGATTGACCAAGTAGAATTTGATAAAGGTCCATGTATGCTCTATAAATACTGAATTTGCCCTCGCTGCTCAATTTGGTTAAAATACTCATTATAATCATAGACATGATAATAAGTAACCAAGCCTAATTAAAAATTATTTTATTATTTACTCTAGATTACTAGCTTACCTTAAACTCAAGGAGAAAAACAAATGAGAAATAGATCTTCTTGGTAACCTCCCTTAGCGCAGTTAAGATTGTTATGGAATAAACCTCTTCAAATGGGACCAGGTAACCATAATCCGTGATGTTTTCCATTATTGATATTGGATTCAGTATAAAAGAATCTCTCTAAAAATAATTTTGTTATTCATAAATGATCTTGACCATTTGATTGTCAGCAGCTTTGAACCAACGGATTTTTTAATAACAGGAATACTTATAATGTTAAATTTTTTTTGCAACAAGGGGGGTTAAAAATTTTTTAGCCAACAGGTAAGACTAGCAAAACATTTCAGTCATTTCAAAGCCTATGGCAACAATTAAATGGTCTAGGTTTTAAAATTAATAATTACCTCTAAATAATTATCATCATTTGATTCAAATACCACTCGCATTAAAAATTTACATTGAATATGGTCAATAATTGTTTTAAATATACTGAAAAGTTTTATCTGGAAAGTAAACAATATAATGATCAATAGTATGGGCTAAAAGTCCCAGAGCAGAGAAATATTATTCAATAATGAATTCCAAGCTCGGTCAGTTTTTTCACCTGATTATTACCGTATTACCCCGCAAGTAAGGGCATGCACTTATATCATGAGGGAGACCAGACTGCCCGTATACCCCGAGGTATACGGGCATGCTGCCATAGGTTTATAATGGCATTCCTAAAGTGACCAGAGTCATGTTTTTAAGAAAATGGTCCACCTCACCTATACGGGCATGCCCTTACTTGCGGGGTAATACGGTAAGAATAATTCATTAAACAAGTAATAGACATATTCGAGAATTTTTGTAACATTTTAATATTTGCTAATTAATGTTTGCCATGTTTTCACAGTAGACTTTATATTTGCAGGTTTAAAAATAGTCACATTTAAATTTGAACTCAACTTTATTAAAGCATTTATTGATTTTCGGATAATTAAGTCATAGAAAGAAATAAATCAGAAAACAACGGCTAAAATCCAATTCAAGTGAAATGAGGACCAAATACGGGAATAACACAAAACTAATTGAATCACATAATTTGACCTCAATTTAATAATTTTATGGTTCATTTGTAAATATTGTCCTAGATTACCAAATTATATACCAGGAGTAGTCATCTAATTAAAACCACAAGAGACGAATGCTTGTCCATAGGTGTAATATTAAGGTTTTTAAACCCTATTTTACACAATTCTCGAACTTCTACGGCCATCCCTGTATTCTACGTTATTATTGTAATCCAGAAACCCTCCCATTCGTCTCCTATGCCAAGACTCTATAAGTTATATAGTCTCTCCTTCCTCCATAATCTGTGCTTCTATGAGCCGAGGCATTCTCACAATCCTCTCTTAGTTGGTATATCGAGCACTCCTATGGGTAAAGTCACACCCCCTTTCTCTTACGCCTAAGGCCAAATGGGAGGGGGATCCCAGGGTGGGTTCCCCATTTTAGCTGTTTTGTTTATTTAGCAATGAAGGGGGATCACAGGGAAGAATCTCACAGAATCAGATTACATCTCGTTATCATGGTAAAAAATCACCCTGGTTGTTTTATATAGCAATTTTGATTATTTAACAAAGAAAAGGATAAGGGTTCACAACCTTGACTTGAAATGGAGTGCATCCAATTATATTAGTTTTTTGCATAACTCATATCTGGAAAATGTAATTCAATGAAATAGAGTGCGGAATAGTGGAGAAAAAGTGAATACACTTGAGAATAGACAGAGCGACTCATGTAATATCCTGGTCTCAACATTATTATATGTATTTTCTCTAACTTTAAGCAATGAATCTTTGATTTTGACAAAACATGTTATTTGCGAATAGATTTGTTAGAATACAACTCACTGTTACGTAAATTATAGCATCAGTTGATTGAGAAGAGAAGACTACTTCCACTGTTTTGCCATCGTTTTGGTCAACTGGTGTCACGTCATAACGTAGTCCTATCGGTAGAATGCGACACAAGATTGATGAGGCCCTGGTCAATTATCAATACATTTCAAATATTTAATTACTTATATAAAATATAAAATAAAAGGACAAGGAAGCAATTCTTTGAGGCACAACCTTTTCACACAATTCTACTAATTAATTAATTAAATACTTTAGAATATTTAGCCAATAATTGAAAAAAAGTTTATTATTGAATCAAACTAAACGTACGAGGTTACTTTTCTGAAAAATAAATTATTAAAGAACTATAAATACCAATAAGTTACCTGGAGAGTTTAATTTTTAATTTTTAATTTAAAAGATGATTTGTAAAAAATCAATAATATTGGTGCAGAAGATGACATCCAATGTCCATGTTTAGTGTTTTTAGAATTTAAAAAAATCTTTAAATGTAAACTACTTATGAGATGGTAATCAACAGAACTAATGAATTAAAAAATGAATTATATAATTAAAGTATTAATATGTAATTATAATTCTATCCAATTTAAATATGTCTTCACAGAGGGATGTACATAGGGGTCTACTTAGGGGTGTACATAGGGAATGGTATTGAAGGAATATTCCTCTGAGATTTGAAATTTGGCCAACAAGGTTTTGAAAACCTTAACATAACGTCTATGGACAAGCACTAGGTCTGTCCAGGTTTTTAAACGTTAGAAAAGAGTATTTTTTAAATCCCCTCTCCCCTGAAGTTCGAGTTGGATAGACACCCCTGGATTTGCGTGACATAAGGGTATCTATATAATAGCTACCATAATAACTACCATATAATAGATAGTCTGAAATACAGTCAAAGAACTAAATATATGAGTCGGTCATCAATTTCTATCAATAATAATGAAACAAAACATATAATAGAAGATAGAATTATATTCGTTAATCATTTCTAGTGACACACAAAGTGAAAAATCCAGACTATATTCTAAAGACATGTCCTCATTGAAAAAGGGAACTGGTTTAGTATACAACTTTGAAGTTTGAAAACTAATTACCCGGGATAGGCTAAATATCCTGATAGGAAAACATATTATTAAGAAATTTGATTTTCTATAAATTGCCTAAGCTGTACTTTATATGGAAAGATAAAAAACCGATACTGTATAATGAGGGTGAGGGTCCCTTATGTTGAGTGTGTTCCTATTTGGGCAATCACTATGGATTGGATATGTTATCTATTAGAAGAATCAAAAAGTTCGCATTCAGGGAAAACTCAAATATCTCTTAAACGGCTAGGTATATTCAAACGCGGTAAAGGGCATTATGACCATCCACTTACATGTGATGATATGCCATAAAAATTATTTTTATCAAGTCACGTGATCTTAGAAATTTAGGGACATTCTCAAAGGTCTAGGTCGTAGCCCAGACCTTAGGAGATGGACCTGGTCTGTGGAGTAGATGTGACAGAGGGATAGTTGTAGCGTCATATTAAACAATAACCATTAAAATCGGATTATTAATAAATTTGTTAAATTAATTTATGTGACTATTTATGGAAAGATATAAATTACAACAAATTAAGTTTTTGTTATAAAAAACTTTAATCGGTATTTTTCATCAAGATCATATCTGAGTCAAGATAATTTGACACTAGGTGATTAAACAATTTTGTGCTGTATGTTCAAATCAGGAGTCGCCATCCAACTCTCACCTTAAGGGGTGGTGTAAGGGGGTAGGTGGGCAAAATGGCTGATTTTTTTTTATTTCAGGGGATGTTAAAATGGCCGTCAATTCAAGATGGCGGCCGAAAAAGACCCCATTTTGTCCCTATATATCCATTAAATTGCTTTTTTATCGGCTAAATTATCCTTAATATAGCTTAAATACAGTTTAAATCCAATACAATTAACTAAATTAGCAAATATGGCGGATGTTCAGAAAAAATTGCCACCGACCTCGTTTCTTTCCGGTTTTGTATTACAATTTTTCGCGAAGCTTAGGAATGGGGTAATTTGACAAATTCTCAAACCTCAATAAGTATCCGCATTTACCCTCCCACCCCCTTATGGCGACCCCTGATTCAAATGTTTTAGATGTTAACAGAATTTAAAAAAAAATTAGTTTTAATCCAGTAAAAATTATATGTTATAATTACACTGTAATTTAAGACTAGTTAACATTCATTAAATATAATTTCAATTTTGAGTTACATTTAATGAGTTAATTATAAAATTTAATTACAATCACAACATATTTGCAGTAAATTCCTAAACAATGGCTGAAAAGTGAATCAGCCATTGATCCGGATTATTTTGCATATCAATAGCACCGGAAATGCTTTACTACTTATTTCAAACAAATATCTTTTTCATTTTTTAATTAAAAAAAATTTAAAAAATTGAAACAAAAGATTTTAGCTTTAAGTTCATAGCATAGAATAGATTAAGTGAAAGAATCACTAAACATATTGTGTGGACACCCTTTATGGTAAGAACTCACTATCGTCAAACAATTTGGGAATTTAAAATTTTAAAATCGTCTATTAAATAATTCTATTTTTATGCAATACCTTAATAAGTTATAAGTCATTTAAATATTGTGCCAAAATATTTTATTTAAATTATAATTTAGTAATAAAATAAGGTCCTCTCGAAAATAATAATAGATAAATAATCAGTCCAATGCCAGTCCGGTTTATATCAGTATTAATTCATTTATTAGCCTTGACCACGAAAATTTTTAACACCAATATGGAAAATAATTATATTTAATTTTTTATCATGGAAAACATTTTAATAGTGGATACACTTACAAGCTTAACCATAAAGATTTTCACCACGAATATGGCATAAAATTATATTTAATTTGGTATTATTGAAAACACTTCAAAAAGAGTTAGACTTACGAACTTAATCACGAAGATTTTTATCACCAATATGGAATACAATTATATTTAATTTATTATCATTGAAAATATATCAACAAGGATACACTTACCATCTTAAACGCGAAGATTTTCATCAAGATTTTGGAATAAAATTATATTTAATTTATTGTAAACATTTCAACAAAGGATACACTTACGAACTTAAACGTGAAGATTTTCATAACACCAATATAAAATAAAATTATATTTATATTATCATTAAAAAAAATTCACAACAAAAGTTGCACTTACACGCTTAACCAGGAAAATTTTCATAACAAATATGAAAAGAAATTATTTTTAATTTATTATCATTTCAAACATTTTAACACATATATACTTACGACCTTAACCACAAACATTTTTATCACGAATATGGAATAAAATTATATTTAATTTTTTATCACTGAAAATATTTTAAGAGAACATGCACTTACCATCTTAACCACGAAAATATTTATCATAAATAAAGAATAAAGTTATATTTAATTTATTTTCATTAATGAATTCAAAAAACACTTACTCCCTTAACCACAAAGATTTTCATTACAAATATGAAATAAAATTATATTTAATTTAATATAATTGAAAACATTTTAACAGATATACACTTACAACCTTAACCAGGGATATTTCACCACGAATACAAATTAAATTTATATTTCATTTGATGTTTTAAAAATTCATAAAAGAAAATATGCACTTACACCACTCTTCACCATAAAAATTAGCAACGAAAAATAAAATAATCGCAATTAATCTATGTTAAATTTAAAATTTTAACTTACGTCTCTTTTCTACTGGAGAATAATTTATGATTTCATCTCTTTTCTCTATAAGAAATTTATTTTTTAATTAATTACTTTATTGAATAAAAATTAACCCAATGTTTGGTCATTCATTGATGTAGAGACGGTATCATCTGATTATATGAGAAATTATAATTAATAAAATTATATTTTAGAATTATCTTATTTTACCCAATGGTAGGGCAGAAACCGACGCCATTAACAGACAGACGATAATTACGACTTTAAACATCATTTTTATGATTAATATTCTGTGGTTTTCAAGTAATAAATTATTACTAATAATATTCTGTTTACAATTCTCTGACTTATATACTCTCTGATACATGTATTGCATTTCAATATAAGGAATATTTTGCAAGCGACTTTTGCTCACGAGTTTTGCCCACGAATTTTGCCCTCGAGTTTTGCCTTCGAGTTTTGCATACGAATTTATTCTGTGATATATTCTAAGGGATGTATACCTTGTAATAAATGACATGTTTGTTTTCTATGGATGAGATTTTTAAGTGGACTTATGGTCTTTAATTTTGCCATTTAGTATTTGGACAATTGCTTAGGGTAGCGATCCAAAAGAAAAAAATGTCTATTGTTAAGGACGGGTTAAGGACGTGTTAAGGAAAATATATTGTAAATCCAAAGTTTTACCCGGGAGCGGTCGGGATTGGTTTTTATAGATTTACCCAAAATTATTTACATGCTTATTTTCAATTTAAACTATGAATCAACGAAATTTATCATTGTTTTTAAGATCTTCATAGTTAATTTTTGATTTATTAGCAAATAATCCAGAGAATGGACCTTAAATCGTAGTTATTAGAATAAAACAGCAGATTAGGAATATTGCAGTGAAGTACGAAAGGTTATGAATTAAAGTCTTATACAATTAGTTAATTTCTTATACAAACTTACCTTCAGAGTTGGTCTTACCTCTGGAATATCTGATCCGAAGCTCTGATTCGGCCCAAACCTCTTCCGGAGCTCCACGAGGGCTCAACGGAAGGAATGCCGTAAATGGATTGAGTCGATTATTATTAATTAACACAATTGATGAAAGGAAAATGAAAAGGTTTATTGAGAACAATAGAATTACATAAGAAAAGCTGACAGAAGACTCTAAGACAAGACCTTAGGTACAACAAAGACTGACTCTTACTAATACTGATACTAAAGAGGACTACATTACATGAAAGCTAAGATAAAAGAGCTATACTAAGAGAGAGCTAACATAAGAGTACTATACTACAAGAGAACGAACGTAAGAGTGCCGTTAACTGAGAGTCAGGTCCGCTTATCTAAGGTTATATCATAGAGTTTAGGGTGAGGCGGAGCTTTATGGCGGCCAATGACTATAGTTATATAACACACTGCAGTGAAAACACTGCAATATTAAGTTTTAATAAACATTTAAGATTTTGGGTGCAAATTCTCTAGAAATAAGACTTAAAAACGGGCAGAAATCTAAATAAGTTTAACCTATCTCATTAACATAGCTACACTAAGCATGTTTATTTTTCCATTGAGATAAATAAAATATATGGATTAAAAATTAAAATGTGTAAGAACTTAATTATTAATTTACAGTAAGTGGGTTTGCGTGACAACAAAAGTAACAAGAATTATAAATATCAAGTTTATCATAACAATAAATACATTCTTATTTTTCTAGCTCCTTTTTAGAATTGCCCGAAATTAAATGGCCCTGCTCTAAAATGCGTAGTTTTAACAGTTCTAGAGCAAATTTCTTGCATTATCCAAACTGATATCCAAATGCTGAGTGATGCAGTCCAAATTTAAAAACTACTATACTACACTTAAGAATTAAGCAGGGACTTATCAACCCACCTATTCTTATATCTCAAATATACTTTTGAGCCAAAAATAACAATGTTTTTTCTATTTTTTGCTGTGATCCAATTACTTTTATAAAGATTAGGTTGCAACTATCAAAAGATTTGTTAGCAATGATAAACTAACTCAATTTTTGTATTCAAGGTGACTCAGGTATGCCAATATGGCAATATAATCTTGGTAGGGCAGTAATTGTTGGCATATTTTTTGAAATACGTGCCGAGTTTCCAAATGCGACTTGTCAAGAGAATGGGCTTTCATATCCCGTTGGAATTAGCACATTTGTTGCTGATAAAATAGACTGGATTAAGAATATCACCAAGCTTAAATGATTTACACAAAATTTATTTTAAAATTAAGTATTGTATATAACAATAAAATGTATCAAAATATATATATTTTTTTATAGTTTAAAACCTTAAACACAATGAACAGTCAATCTCTTATTAGCGTGTCTCATCTTGAGTAAAATAATATCTTTATCAAGAATATTTCTATGACACATACTCAAGTTGAAACTCACTAATATGAGATAGACTCACAGTAGCTAGTTTATAAACAAATGGTTAATAAAGTCTTTAATTCAACAAAATGAACAAAGATATTTTAAGATGTTTATTATTATTATAAAGTTATTTTTAAAATATAAAGATTAAATCAGTTTTATTGTTTTTGAAAAAGTTAGAACTAGATAATATATTAATCATTTTAGTAAGTTTTCAGGACATTAAATTAAAACGACTTGTTTATTTTAAAAATAAATTTTGTTTATTGATATGGATAACACAATAATTGTATAATATTATAAAGCACCATTTTTTTAGAGTTTAGATTTTAATGTTCTATAGTGATCACTGATCAGGCATAACAAGTTTATTTATTTTTATAAAACGACATTAATTTTGTCAATTTCATTTTGAATGCAGTTGAACATGGTAACACCTGGTTTAGCTGTACAATTGTAAAATAATTGCCAGCATTCATTGTCGTCCACTTTGTTTTTGCAATAATGCTCCTGTATCATTTTGCCGGCACTTTCAAGAATACATTTGAATTGACCAAAATAGGTGTTCATAGTATATTCAATCTTGGTGACACATTCCATTAACCTTTGATGACATTCCTTAATTTCATTTAGTAATTTGAAATCAAGATTCACATAATCAACCAGGGCAACATAAAGTGGATGTTGAGAATTATCTTCATTCGTGCCGTTCCAGACCACAATGGATAAGGCACAGGTAGGAAAGGGTATTATTATAAAAATCGTATAAACACTGATTAACACAAATAAGTATAGAATTGTTTTTAACATTTTAAATATTTGTTTGTCAAAAAACTATGACTGACTTAACTAATTTGGTTAAAAACAAAAATATTTCCCTTCAAACCTTTAAGGAATGAATAAATTATAACAAATGGGACGGCATTTCAGAACCGGTTGGGCCAAAGTTCGTGACCGGATTCTTAAAATAAATATTTACTTAGAGACCATGTTATTATTGTTTGTTAGAATTGATCATTCTGGTTCAATTTATTAACAAGTAACATTATTTTATAGTTAAATTGATTAAATACTCTTTACTTTAAAATTAACTACTTACAGTAAAATCACTTTATTTTCGTTGGATCTCAAGAACTATTTGATAGCGAGACTCAAATCTCAAAAACTAAAGG
>JAQIWF010001297.1:0-12549 GCA_034694965.1 Ceratozetes gracilis | reverse complement strand
GACACTAATTTTTGCGTAAAAGTGGCTGATTTTGGTCTAACCAGAGAACTATGTTCTAGTAACAATTACACGTCAAGGAACTTGCAATGTAAACTTCCTGTTAAATGGCTGTCCATTGAAAGCATTCTTAATCATATTTACAACACTAAAACTGACGTCTGGTCTTATGGTGTGCTAATGTGGGAAATTTTTACAAGAGGTGATACACCATATCCTGGCCTAGAAAACAAGCACATTTATTGTTTTCTAAATAGTGGGCGGCGCCTTGAAAAGCCAGAGCATTGCCCACCAATTTTATATGAATTATTGCTACTTTGTTGGTCTGTGGATCCCAATACAAGGCCAACATTCTTGCGAATATCCCAAACTTTGGCAAATATTCTAAAACAGCCGACAATATTAGTGCCATTAAAGTCTAATTATTACAATGACAATAATCCTGTAAAATATTCTATGTAATACTAATTTGTAAATTAAATAAATAAAAATGTAATTACAGTCTGCCCTCGATTTATGGACCTTTGATTTAAAGGAATTTCGATTTATGGGACAAGATTTTAAGGAACGGACTGTTCCTATGGGCTATGTAATGCTTAATAATCTTGATTTAAGGAATTTTTAATAAAGGAAACCTCGATTTATGGGTGGAAATTTGAGGGAACAGTAGAATAAACAGTGTTTCGATTTATTGGAATATTTGGTTTTAAACTGTAAATCAAAATTTTATTCACTTTGTCTGACAACACATTTTTTGTTAAACATTATTGAATTAAATTCCATTAAAATGTTCACAAAAAAAGTCAAGAAATAGATTCTCATTAGATTTAAAGTCTAATCAATGCTTTAAAACAGTCTAAAATAACAGATTATATGCATATTCAATCTATTATGAAAAATAAAGCCATTTTATGCATTTTTAGATTTAAGGAAAATTCGATTTAATGGAATGAATTTCTGGCTAAAACCTTTAAGTAATATTAAGTTAACTAAGGAGGAATTGGAAATTAAATACGAAAAACTTTGAGAAAATTACCATGCTTGTGATTTCCGGGTCTAAAACACAATGTTGTTAAGTATTTTTGAAAATGATAATACCTTCGCCCTTAATCTTAGTTAGAAATATCTATTTTGAAAACTTGCATGATGGCTCAAAAACAGGGATGACCGGCTCCAGGGAAAGGGTCAGTGGGGTGGTTTCTGGAAAATTTTGGCTCAAAATCTAGAGGGGGGTGGGGTATACCTGTAATGTTAAATTTTCTTTTCGCGACTGGGAAATGTTTCAATTTTTTTTCTAAAGTGGGGTTTGGGTCTGACCTCCCTCTTGGCCATCCCTGCTCTAAAACTTAACATTAATCAGACAGTAGTGAAATTGATTAGAAAATAAGGGAAATGGCAAACTATTTTTGATCATAATTTACTTTCTTTATTTAGATGTCACGGAGAAACAGATAAGATGTGATAGTTGTTTCCAAAACCACTTAATAATATCTGTAATATAATACCTGTTAGTAAATCTTAATTTTACAAGCTTAAAAACTAATTAATCAATTATTAAATAATTAACTTGTATTACACGTCTGATTTAAAATTTGAATGATTAAATTTTTTTTTAAGTATGAGGCACCATTGATCTTTAATCAATAACCCATTATGTAATTTAAACTTGATAATGTCATAATGTTTCAAGATCAGATATTTTAAAAATTATATTAATAAAATTTTTAAAATTTTAAACAATAAATTTTTATTAAACATGTTCAATTTAATAAAGTATAAATTAAATCAAACTGTTAAACGAAAAAAGCACTAAAATCAGTTTAATTGACCTTTGATCTTATTTGTCACTTGATATTCAGTTGACAATTTATTTGTATTATGTAAGAATTTAAATGTAAATCTGAATTATCTAATCATAAGTCAGATAAAAATATATAAGACTACCGTGATACCCCTACATAGTTGAGCGTAAGTGACATAAGAAAGCGCCAACTGAAATAAGTTAAGAAATATTATAATTAAATAATAACAGACCTGAAAGGTCAATTATTATTATTAAAAATGGAGTATATAGTTTAAGTTTAATTAGAAATTTGTTTCAACATTTTACAAAAAAATAAATTTATATTTTAATAAAACATTTTAATCAATTTTATTGTATCAACAAAATAATGTATCGCATTAAAACTAGAAATCGCCATGGTATCTCTAGGGGGGAGGGATAGAGAAAAACTTAAAAATTCAGTGTTATTTTATTTAATGTGTAAGAAAGGGGAGGGGGTTAACTGTAAAAAATATAGGGGGTATCTTGACTGCATCGCACCTTGGCCATGTCTATTGCAAGACAACCTTGTAATTATGTTTTTTACATCTTATTTTTGAGATAAGGTATTAGTGATAGTTTATTTCACAGCAGTGGTTAATTTTAGTGAAACGTTAAAGTTTATTTTTTATGAATAATTTTTTTATTCTAATGCACTAAGGTAAACTTTAAGTAATTAATTTAATTGAATTAATATTGTTTATAATTGGGATTTTTCAATCATGGCTGAACCTCTTTTTATATGACAACAATCTGGCTAATCTTTTGTTAGTGTTTGTTCAAAGATTACTACTAACTTTAGTGCATGAAAATAGAATTAATGAATAAATTATTGTTCTATCTTAATTTAAAATGTAGTAATAACCATGGTTACTAATTTAAAAAAATTACAATATTTTGTTTTCAAATATGAATTATATGCCTTGTTACTTTTAATTTTGATAAATGTTTTTGAAATTAATTGTTATGTTGATGTAATTGATATAACAAATGATTCTGTTAAAATCATCTGGGACACAAACACGGACAATTTACAAGGAATTGAATTATACAAAGACACTGATCATCCTATTAATGAAAATGATAAGAAGAAACTAATAAAGGAATTTCAAAAGGATGAATTAAAAACTCCTTTAAAAATTAAAAATCGCATTATACGTAATCTATTACCTGGGATGTCATTTAAGCTCCAATTTGACACTGGTAATGAGTTTTATAAAAAGATTTCAACAAAGCCAAATAAGCCAAACAATTCTTCGTGTAACTGTGATGGAAACAATTTAACTATAACCTGGACTCCACCCTCACACTCCATTCATTTAGAAGTTTTCTATGTTCAAATTCCATCTATGGATATAAGGAAACTTCTTGGTAAAAATGAAAGTCAATTAAGAATTCCCATGTCACATTTACCGAAATTAAACAAGACATATGCGATTAATATTACGTCTTATTCTAAAAATAATTACAGTGACTCAGAAGAATTATATTGCAAAATTAAATATTCAAGTAAAACAACAAAAACGGTAACAACCCCTTTAACTACATGTATATCGACACATCCAGCAAAAACCAAAAAACGGTTAGTAATTGAATAATGATTATATTAAAATAAGGGACTTATGTAATTAAGTAAGATAATGCGATTTTTTTGAGAATAATAATAACCAAGCTACTTTTCAGAACAGATGTAGCCATCCAACTCGAAGTTGAGGGAAGGTGTTACTCCCCGCTGAGGCTAAAAAATCTCGATAGATCTAGTACCTGTCCATTGACATAATGTTAAGATTTTAAAAACCATCAGAGAGGGTATTTTTTAAAAATCTCAAACCTCAGATTTGGTATCCGCGTTTTCCCTTGCTTAAAAAAAAGTTGGGTTAGAAGATTAATTAATGATCAAATTTTAATAGCTTCAAGACGGAGGGATATTTCCAAAAATTTCAACCTTAAAAGGGATATCCTTATATTACCTTTTCAATAACAATTCATGATTTAAGCCCCTTTAATTATTTTATATTTAATGATCCACGCTTTTTTTAAACATTTCAAATGTGCTTGTCATAAAGAAATAGAAAGATCTGACATCTTTTGTGGACAAGTTATCCAGGATAACAATTATTAATTTGTCAATTTTAAATTCATTTTAATAAAAGAAATTTAATAATTTTAATTTTAACTTAGAACCACAATTGATACCAGCTTAACACTAATAACTGAACAAGATAATTCAATAAATTTCAAAACTGAGAAACAATTTCAGGAAGAAACTTCAACTAAAGCTATTCAAACAATTGATCATGATAAATCAGCAATCGCATATACAATAATTATGACAAGTATTATTTCAATAACCACATCATTCTCTCTTTTTTATCTATTTAAAAATCGATATCAAATCTTGATAGTATTAAATAAAAATTTTAGAAGTATTGACCCACCTATTCCAATGGTCAATTTTAACCAAGATGAACATGATAATTTAAACGAAGATCAACAGGATACTGTTATCAATACAGTGGTGGATAATATTGAAAATATGTTCGAAAATGATACTATTTTGGATGTAGACGATGACAATAATTTAAATGAAAATGAGCAGGATAATTTACTATCATCAATTGAAGATATTAAGATTCTACCAATAGACTTGAGTATTAAACATGAAATTGGGTCTGGTCAATTTGGTACTGTTAATTTTGGCTTGCTTAGCTCACATAATGGGAGAGTTAATACTAAGGTTGCCATAAAACAACAAAGTAAATTGATTTTTAAATTCAAACTAGCTAATTAATCTTTTGATCACTTAGATGGCCCACAAAGTGATATTAACATAGAAAATTTTCTTCGCGAAGCATTGATTATGAAGAATTTTAACCATAAAAATGTGCTATCACTAATTGGAGTGTGTATAGAAACAAATGGCTTTCCACTCGTTATACTGCCGTATTTGAGTGGTGGAGATCTCCTATCATTTGTAAGAAATTCTAAAAATGTCATTAAGATAGGACATTTGTTAAAGTTTGGGATTGATATTTCAGAAGGTAAATAATCTAGCAAACTAACACTTATAAACACGTGTTAACTTTTTTTTATTCAACAAGGAATGAATTATCTATCACAACATAATTTTGTTCACCGAGACTTAGCCGCCAGGAATTGTATGCTTGACACTAATTTTTGCGTAAAAGTGGCTGATTTTGGTCTAACCAGAGAACTATGTTCTAGTAACAATTACACGTCAAGAAACTTGCAATGTAAACTTCCTGTAAAATGGCTGTCAATTGAAAGCATTCTAAATCATATTTACAACACTAAAACTGACGTCTGGTCTTATGGTGTGCTAATGTGGGAAATATTTACAAGAGGAAATGCACCATATCCTGGCCTAGAAAACAAGCATATTTATTGGTTCTTAAACAGTGGGCGGCGCCTAGAAAAGCCAGTGCACTGCCCACAGATATTATATGAATTAATGCTTCTTTGTTGGTCTGTGGATCCTAATACTAGACCGTCATTTTCGCGAATATCCCAAACTTTGACAAATATTTTAAATCAGCCAACAATATTATTGCCATTAGAGTCCAATTATTACAATAATAATAATCTTGTAACATTTTCTGTTTAATACTAATTTGTAAAATAAATAAATAAAAATATAATTATATAAATTAAAAAACAATTTATCTAGGCTATTTTACTTAGAATTTTTAGATAAGTTAAACATTCAGATAAGTAACACTTGCAAGTCCTTGCTCAACAGAAAATTAGCTTTAATCATTTATACTATATCAAACACTGACACCAAGTTCACTAAACAATTTATATTTTATTTTTGTAAACCTGTTGTCAGTTTTAGTCGACTACGGATTTAACTAAAAATTACAATTCAAAGGGGAATTAATAAAGAGATTAATGATTAAGGTTAATTTCAATTACTCTGTGCATAACATGTATACCATACCTCAATAACCTTTAAGACACAACTATTCAGATATTAACAGGAGGGGAATTTAAAATTGAATAAACTTACTAAATTTCATATACACATTTAAGTCAACCACTGTACACTATTTATGGATAGGACCTTAATTATTTTAATATTACAAAATTAACTTGTAAATTTTAAAATAGAAACAAAATTTAATTTTATTTATACAATCGAGGTACTTTTATAATTTCTATTTATTTTACTGCAAAAAATTAAATATTTATTTGCCTTGGTGAAAACGAAGTAGCTTAACTCTTACATCATCAAGGTCACCAACTGATGCCTCACTTTTATTACCAAGTAGCTCCTTAATGGTGCTAACCAAGTTTTCATCGTTATCTTGGGCAAATTTGAGGTTTGAGTTAAGTAATTTAACCAGATTTACTTTAATCATATTCGAGCATTCGCCTAAGCGTTCAATAATTTTCCTTATTTTCTGATCGAGTTCAACTGATTTTGAATTATCTGGCTCCAGTTCAATTTGATCCAATTTAGAATAGAATGCTCTTCGTTCATGTTCAAACAATCTGAATCGATTTTCCTTTAAATCAAATGACAAACCTGATATTTTTTCTTCAAGCTCATCAATTTTTCTCTCAATATTAACCAGTTTAATTTGAATGATGTTATCTTGGCTGTTTATTTTGTCTTCTAATTGGAAATCCTTCCAAAATAATTCCATATTTTCGTCACATAAAAGAGCGTTAATTTTATCAGATGTTTCTTTAAAATTAAATGAATTTATTCCCATTTTATCCATGGTTAAATTTATTGTAAAAAAAACTCTTTGTTTCATAACATTCAAAATGGAGACATAAAACTGATAAAAGTTTTATAAATGTGATAACATGAGACAAATAATTTTGTACCATGGCAACTTGAGAAATAAGATATTTAGAAATATTTAATGCTATACCATTTAATAAATTTTATCTAATTGTGGAATTTGTAGACAATTTTGATGAAACATTAAAAAAAGTAACTAGTGACCTACTAAATGGGACCAATAAAAAAATTCCCTTGATAACATAAAAAATTTTCATTATTATTATTAATTATAAATGATGTATTTGTTATTTAATGCATATCTAAAATTACCCAGATCAAATTTTTAAAATTTTAAAAATTATTTTTTAGAAAACACAATGGCAATTTAAAATCAAATGCTAAATAAACAAATTTTCTTAGTTATCTATGGAACTTCCTTAGTGAACTACTATTAATCCCCATCTCAACTTATGTATAGTCAAGGTCTTATTCCAACATCACAAAATTTAAAAATTTAAGACATGAGTTGTCTCTTTATTTCCTCTTATATAGATAGCTAAAAAATACCAAATGAACGAGATCATCAATCGAATAAACTAGGAACTTATATTGTATTCAAGAATAACGAAGGAGGAGGGGTAGACCTAATGCCATTCATTGACTCAAAAATTTTAAATGCCCATCTCAATAATTAAAAATGTTTGAAAAAATCAAGATTTTTTTAAGGGGCAGCGCAAATCAAAAAGATAAAATGTCAAAAAAAAGTAGAAACTTCTAAATTAACCAAAATGAACTTGTATTAAGTGGTATAACTTTTTTCATAGGAGATGGATCACAAAAATTAAATTAAACCTCTTCATCATGACCTATTGAATTTAATCTTTCTTATTATATTTAAATAATAATTAATTCATATTTTTAAGTATTTCTATAATAATAATTATTTTAAGTCAATTTTATTTTTTTAATTTAAACATTTTAACATAATTCAATTTAATTAAAAATATAAGGAAACAAAATTAAATTTAATTGCGATGGTTTGTATTGGATTCCTTTAGATTGTTGCTTGTTTACTTGACTTTCATTCTAAACTCCCTACAAACATAATAGTATTAAATCAGGCTCATCAATCTAGTAAAATTTTATACCTCTTTAATTAACTTTTCCAATTGAATACTTGTTAAATTTCCTTTCTTCGATTGTAATCGAATATCCTTTTCAATGCCATTACTCATTACTTTTGCTGTGAAATGAAGAATACCTTCCTCATTTATATCAATTGTCATTTCTAATTTTTGTTCGCCTGATTTTGATTTTGGAATTCCTGTCAATGTAAACGTGCCAAGTAAATTGTTATTTTTTGCATGTTTGTCTTCGCCTTCATAAATTTTCACACAAGCCCTAGTTTGATTATCTCCTGTGGTACTATAAATTTCTGTTTTCCTTGTAGGAACTTTAGAATTTTTCTTGATAATCACAGAAAAATGGCCACCCTCTACTTCAATTCCGAGGGAAAGGGGCGTGACGTCACTTAAAGTAAGCAGACCTAATGGTGCTGATTGTTGCTCATTAAGAAGAGCAGCTTGGATCGCAGCTCCCTTAGCCACTGCTTCATCTGGGTTAACAGAATTACTTAATGTCTTTCCACCAAAGATTTCTGATAGTCTATCTCTAATTTTGGGTATTCTTGTGCTGCCACCTACCGGCACAACATCATCAATTTTATCTGGAGTCAATCCGGCGTCGAGAATGACTTTCAACACCATTTTCATTGAACTTTCAATTAAACCACAATTTATCTCTTCAAATTGTTTCCTGGTAATTGTAACATTAAGATCACATTTACGCAAAAAATCTCTAATTTTTATGCAGTGGCTTTGTTTAGCCGACAATTTTTTCTTGCATATTTCAGCTTCAGATTTTAGTCTGCCTAATGCATCCTCGGCAAATTTGTCGAATGTTGTCATATAATTATCTTGTTTAAATATTTTTAAACAATACTCAACTATATTATGGTCAAAGTTATCTCCTCCTAAATTATTATCACCAACTACTGCTTTAACATCTATTTCACCTTGGCTAATAAGCAGGACGGCTACGTCAAACGTCCCACCACCAAAATCGTAGATTAAGACATTTCTAAACATTTTAAAAATTATAATTTATTTTATTAAAATTATCCTTCTATTTAAACCTACCTTGGCTTTGTGTCAACGGTGAAATTTAATCTATAAGCAATAGCTGCTGCCGTTGGCTCATTAATAATTCGCAAGATGTCTAACCCTGCAATTTTTGCAGCATTCTTAGTTGCTTGCTTTTGTGCATCATTGAAGTAAGCTGGCACAGTAATCACAGCTTTTGTGACGTTACAACCAAGATGGTTAATAGCTAATTCTTTCATTTTCTTTAAAACCTTGGCAGATATTTGTTCCGGTAAAAACATTTTATCTTGTCCATCAATTTCAACCTTAATCCATGGAATATCATCACCATTGTTGAATACTTCATATTGCCACAATTTGGCTTTAATGCTATCTTTCACAGATTTATCCGAGTACTTTTTCCCAATTAGCCGTTTAACTGACATAATAGTATTTTTGTGATAAACGTAAGCCTCATCTTTTGCATCCTTGCCAATTATTTCTTCCGTGTCCCTGAATGACACAACACTAGGTGTTGTAAATTCACCATACTCATTTGGAATTATGACACAATTATATTTGTCCTCGGCACTTGGCTTGAAAAATGAAACACAAGAATTGGTTGTGCCAAGATCAATTCCGATTGCCTGAGTGTTTTTAGGTCTAAACATATTATTTTCTTCAATTAATTTACTGAAGTTTTTATTGATTAAATCCAATGAAATTTTATTAAACTTCTCTTTTCCCAAACTTTTGGCAAATTCATCCTGATAATTTTTTATGATGTTTTCGGTCAAACGCTTTTGAATATCAGTTAAGACCGCATTGTCTAAAAAGAGTCTTTTGTTTGTTTCTTTGAAAATTTCATCTTGTAAATATTTAGTGACTTTAAATTTTAAGTTCTCGAGCAAAGGTCCTCGTTTAATTTGATCAATTTCCCAAACATCTTTGATTTGTTTAAATGAACCTTCGATTACTTCTTCTAATTCTTGATTTGCTCCAGTATATTCTGATGTTTTTGAAATGGATGAGTTAAATTTATTTAATAGATCTGATTTTATTTTATCGTGCTTAATTTTCAGGTCATCCATTTCCTCTACATCATCCATGATATCAATCATTTCCTTTTCATAATAACCGTTGTATTCATCAATGATTTTATTATGTTTTTGAGTTTTAGCCGAAAATGTTTTATTATTCAATAACGTAAACTTGGTCATTTCAGCGTTAATAATTTCTGAAAGCTTAACGCGATAAGTTGTTACATCCAGGCCAAATTGTGGCTGAAATGATGTTTCAAATTTGTCCAATTGCTCATTAAGAATTTTATTGTGATTTTCTGATAATTCAACTTCTGACATTGGTTCATCTATTTTGAGGATATTTTCCATTTCCTAATCATGATGACAGTTTTATTGCAATAATGAATCAAGCAAATATTAATTTATGATGAAAATTTCTAACAAGTTGATAAACTTTATAATAGTTCACTAAATAATGGGACTATTTTAAAAAGTTCATGGTAAGAATAATTAAATCAAAGTATAATTGCTATAAATTTTCAATCTGTACTATGAATCAATGAAATGAGCAAGTATCATAAATTGAATTTTAATCTATAACAATGATTTGCATTGTAATAAGAATGAATAATATTGTCCGCATTAAATATTTAATAAATTCATTAAATATCTTACTGACGAAAATATAAAATTATTTAAATTAATTAAAAACTCCGCCCACAAATTAAACATATATCAACATTTTTCTACTTGCAAATAAAACTGTAAGAAATATTGATAAATCTTGCTAATCTAGGATATAATAAATACTTAAGCTTATATAAAAGTCTGACATGAGATATAAGATCAGTGACATTTAATTCAGAAATAAAATAACACCTTTTTTATGCCTGATAACTTTTATTTAGTTAGAGAAAAACAACATAGAAAGTTACCAAATAGAATATGCATTTAATGTTTAATTACATTAAATCTTACTTGTTTATATTGCTCGACATATTTTGGAAACTGTTCCGTATATTCATTTGATAAATTGATTTTAATAATTTCCTTGTATTTTTTCCTGTGAGTTTTAATCTTGCCAAATGCTTTATCTCTGTGCAAATTAAAATGGAGTGCATCAATATTATTAGCATAGCCAGTTAATTCTTCCGAACATTTATTGATAAATTCTTCGTGCTTTTCTTTAAATACTTTTTCTGTTTTGATTGAGTTGATTATTAAATTCATTTGTTCTTGATAAATTTTTTCAATTCTATTGCAATTACTTTTAAGCTCCTGCACACTTTTATAACGATTGCTTTTGTTCTTTTCTAATATAGTATTTAACTCAATGCCAATTGCATGATCTAATTCAATTTTATACTTCGTAATATCAAAATCCTTTTCCGTTTGATCTTGCATAGATTTAACAAAGTCAAATATGATCTCTTCACGAATTAATTGATCCTTTGACTGGATTAATTTTTCTTGGTAGAATTCACTTTCTTTAAAACTAATAGCCATTATCTAAAATGATAAGAACTTAGTAATTAATTATGTAGCATGATTAAATAATAAAAAATAATATGAATAAAAAAGCCCATTTTTTTTACATTGCAATATTTTGATTTGCTTTCATCAATTTTGTCAATAATTTCTTGGTAAATATTTTTCTTTCTACTTCTAAATTTGTATTGCAGTTCATTGAATGATTCATCAATTTTTGATGCAATTTTAACTTTAAAACTTGATTGAATTAAAATATTACTTGATGAAATCAAATTGATTGCCTCTTGTTTGTTCTTGTTAAAGATTTCCCTGAATTCATTTTCATTTATGGCTTTTTCCATTGAAGAATTCATCTTGTCAGTAAAAGATTTATACAAAGTATTTATCTCATTATTAAATTTGGCAATTTCTTCGTCTTTGTATTTCAAATATCGTTTGAATTCCTCATCAAGAATTGAAATCAATGAATGTATATGATCATTTATATTAATTTCTGAATAATACTCTTGATTTGATTTAAATTCATTAGTTAATTCAATTTTTAATTTAGCGTGGTATTCAACCAAATTTTCGTCTTCGTAAAATTTATCTGTTTTGCTAAACAAATCTATTTTCTAAAAATGATTAAAATGAATACAAAATTATTAATTGTATATGGTAAAATAGTGTAGTATACTAATTAATTACGTTTTAAATTTTATTTTTATTTAAAATGGCCCTAAATATTCAGGTGTTAAATAAAAATAATTACCTTTGTGTATTTTTCTACTTTTTCAGCTATACGCTTGGAAATAATATGATTCAATTCGGTTTTTCGCTTAGTTAGATCACTCTGGATATTTTCAAATTCTTGGTCCATTTGTTTTTCAATTAATTCAGAGCAATATTTTGAATGCATTTTATCAGTGACATTTAATTCAGTCAGAAAGTTGAACCGAAGTTTATTTTTTAACTCCTTAAATTTATCATTCAATGCTTTGTCATTTTGTTTTTCATTAATTGCCTTGGTAATCTTTGATTTAAATTTTTGCATTGATGTTTTTAAAAGTGACTCCATGTTTGTTTTTAATTGGTCCGAATGCTCTTCAATTTCAATTTGAAATTCCTGGTTTCGGCTGTCGATTTTCATATTTAGTTCATGCACATATTTTAGAAACAATCTTTCTGACCATTCTTCATTTGAAAATGAATTTTGAAATAAGTCCATGGCTGACTTCTTCCAAAAATATTGCATGTTTTTTAATTTTGATTCATTAGAATATAAATGGTTTGCCTTGTATTTTATCAGTTCCTAGATAAAATGTAAAATCAATTATTGAG
>JAQIWF010001296.1:0-12550 GCA_034694965.1 Ceratozetes gracilis | reverse complement strand
TCAAATTTGAATGGAACTAATACAAAATTAGATCCCAAGTGGTTAAAAAATTATGAGTATCTAGTTTAATTTGTAAAAATCACTAGTTTGGTTCATCATGAGATTCCAAATTAAAGCAGCCACTAAGCAATGAAATAAGCAAGGAATATCCCTATTCACCTCTTGATTGCTTAATGTTAAGTTCACCTTGTTCTCTTTTATATCAAACAACTGAACGGCAATTCTTAGCGAATGAAAAACAATAATCGATAGAAAATAATTTGAAAATAATCACAATTTGTGTGGAAATGAAAGGAGTGATTGAAATCTCATTCAAATCAATCATAATTTGAACTTCAGTTGTCTTTTGCTAACAAATAATAAATTCCCGAATTTCTCGACAATTATATTAAGATTTGATAATAATTTAGTCTAAAAGTGATTCGACGCTAACATTAGATGACATCTCCTATAGCTTTAGCCGCACTTTGGATTGTGAACACAAGTATTGAAAAGTGAGCTCTGATCACATCCCAGGACCAGTTGCTCTTTGAACTCGACTGTTGTAAAAGAATAGTGAACTCATCCATCAAACCGGGAAACATTTCATCGTAAAGGGTATCGGTTTCACTCGGGGACATCACTATATGCCTTTTCATTATATTCCTGGGAAGTCCATTCTGGTCGAGGAATGTTCGCTCGACTAACAATAACTGATCGTTTATCCTCCGGATAGCCATCGGACTGTTTGGGAAGAAGTTAAACATAAGGCAAAGGGAAGACTCAAAGTGACTCACTCTGTAAAATCAATTTTATGCTGTTTTGTATGGAAATTGAGAGCAGCGGTCGTGAAGTTGTGTATCGCAGAATCCAACAGTCCTTACATTAGAAACAAATGTTATGCTTGAAAGAAAGCAATTGTTTAATACCGATATCAATGCCATTGTTGGAAAAGACGGTCTCTGTATGGATGTGTAATGTTATGTATAAATCTTTGAGGACCTGAGCATAATCTAGCAAATTGAATGGTATGAATAGAGAGTCGGACAGATCCCTAAGAATTTCTGCCAACACTTGTGTCACTGCCTTATGATATCTATAGTCCGGATCAATAAACTTCTCGATAAGTTCAATGCGATCGTATTGAGTGTGTAATAAGGGATAACTCATAGAATTTATTTGATAGAAGTCTGTCTTCTTTTCATTCACATCAGCATAAGTGATGTCAACGGCGGGAATGCCTGCTATCGTAAAAAAGGGCGCATAAGAGCTTCTCATATCTAACTGACGCACTTTGGGTCTAATCTGAAGCATTGCTGACTCTTTATATGTCCTGATAAGAGAACCCGATTCGTTGGGTTCGTCATAGTTAGAGTGTCCGTCCATTAGTTCATTGTCGTAGTCGAAAGGTATACCCGAAGCGCTTCTTTTGACTGAAACCATTCCTGAGGTGTTTCTCATCAATGGATAACTGATAAGCCATTTGTCGTACACTGTTTTCGCATTATTTTCATTGTCTTTAGGATTCGGCACTTCTTTAGTAGCGTTGAAAATGGCGTGATATAAGAGGGGCGAAGCGGCCACACTTATACTCCCGTTCCCAATCACTATGATATCTGAGTTAATGTAAGCGACAGCCCTTCCGTCCAATATTTTGATGTTCTCTTCGATCCATTCGGTAGAACCAATCAAATTGAACTCTTCTGCGCCCCAATTGCAGAATAGAATAGATCTTCGGGGACGCCATCCCTCGTGTAAAAGTTGACCAAAAACTCGTGACAGTTCTAAAAAGGCAGCTGTCCCCGCTGCAGAATCAACCGCACCATTAAACCAGGCATCCCTATGGTTGCCAATTATAACATAGCGGTCGGGCTCTACCCTTCCTCTAATAGAACCGATTACGTTATATATGGTTTTGTTAACCAAATGGTTCGTCACTTTCAAATGGAGGGTCAAATTTGAGTTGTTCTCATTTTTGAAACCAGGTCCTAAGTTGTAGCTAATATTCAAGCCTCCATGCTCAATCCAGGGTTTGGGGGCTTTATTACCATCCAATCGACTCAGAATTTCAAAGGCCATCCCATAACTTATTGGTTGAACAGCAATACTAAAAGTTTTAAATAGAGATAACCGAAAGTTTAATAAAAGCAAGAGTACAAACCCAGGCATCTGTAACGAAGTGAGGGGTAGTCGATGTGCAAACGGTGTGGCCGGATATCTGTCAACATTCAAATCTTAATTCTAATAAATTATCAACGAATCAAACCCTGGTGTTTGTGGGTCTCCTAAACCGTTCCAAATAAGAGAGTCGTGTCGAATAGCGTCGGAAGGCATGTATTGAGATTTGGGGAACACCTTTCCGTTGGCATTAGAATTGTAATTCCCCGGATCCGGATATAGGAGGAGAGCTGCCGCTCCCATTTGGTGAGCAAAGTTCATCTGAAAATTGATATTCAATGAAATATTGAATAATTTGAACTCAAATACCTGTTCATCGGCTGTCAAATGGAACTGTTTTGCGATCAGTATTTTCCCGTTAATTGTTTCCCGACTTATATTATAAACGTTTTGAAGGATTTGATAGTCTGCGAGTCGGCCGTAGTTAACGAAAATAACCTGACTCTGAAGGGATCCATAAGTGAGTACTAGAATAACATTTGGTAACTAACCCTGATGTCGATGTTGGGCGAGTAGGCACAGTAGGCATTGAAAGAGCCGCTGCTCTCAGAGGAATAAATGGTTTTGTTTGTTATCTCATCGATTAACTCGAAGTAATTGGGTTTATCGTCGGTGACGGACAACAGAACAGAATAGTTCTTCATTTCTATTTTGTCGAAATGGTTTTCAATTAAGTAGTCTTTGACTCGAGTGGCGAGTTTGAGATCATTGTCATCACCAGACCTATGGGTTTCACTGGAAAACTCTCGGACAACACTTTTGATGTTTTCAGACGAAATTCTGTCCAAAAGCTTAGCCCTAATCGTCGGGTTCTCGTCTCGCACTGAATGCAATGACATCGCCTGACCACAAATGTAAAGTTATAATAGTTTCAATGTATTGGAGGACTGACCAGATTGGGGACACACTCCGAGTGCGTTGAGTGCGCGAAATACCCGATTAGAAAACCAGTTAAAAGAGTCAGAATTGAGAGCATTATTACACCAAATAATAGCCTTCTGTTTGACGCAAAGGGAAGATCTTCTGTAGTTTTTTCGTATATTTGAATAGTTCCAGGTTCATGATCTGACCAGGCAAGATGATCATTGTCCAGACCATCCAATCCTTCCTCATCTGAATAGGATAAGAGCAATAAAACTCAGTTCAACAAAAACTTATAATTTAGTGGAAGAAGAGAGGGTAGACATACCGCGATAGGGCCGGTATTGAGCTGTTAATGTCATTATCAATGGTTTTGTCAATTATTAGATTTGTAAACAAACGCTTTAAGAAGTGATTGACGCAAATGTTTTCAAAAGTAAATCATTGTTTATGACAACTATAAGTTGGGATCAGATCTATAACTGGATTGAAATGCCTTCAGTTTATGAGCTCTCGGTTTGTGTCAAAACATTTATACGTCTTTACGTAATAGAAAACAATAAAAAACAGTGTTTTTAAAACAAACTAATGATTCAGTGATTCACCATTGCTTCCAGTCATACAACTCTGTCATTGATAGCCCGGAGCAGAAGGAGTAGACCTGCGCTCTGCCAACCACTTACTTGGCTTCTGGTTTATAAGACTGAGTCTATCACTGATCTTATGCATCGCTGATCATCACTAATAGGAATTAAACTATCATAAAGTATCTAGGTGTAGGTGTAGGCCCTCTGTATTACCTCTCATAATCATTGCATTCATATTTACTTACATTTTATTCCAAAACAAGACTTTTATTACAAAATTTAAAAAATGATTTTAATTTAAAGCATGAAATTAAACCCCAAAAGTCACTTAGTATTGGAGGCAATGACCTGCAGACCATCTATAGTATGAATAGACGTTCCCTTAATTCTGTTTGAAATGAAGAGATGAGTGAATCAATAGTTAACGAGACTCGCCATAAGGTATTCCATTTTACTGATGAAGTTCTTGCCCTCAATCTTCTCGTAGTCGACCTCACGATAAGTTCCGGTCAGATTCTGCCATTTTATATCACGAACCAAAGTACTCGGAAAGAACTCTTGTGGGGACTGACAGTACTTCACTTCAATTCCCGAATGAGGACCACATCTGATGGCAATAATTCTGTAAACAATAACTTAATTAGTCTTTAATTCAATTATTTGAAGACCAACCGATCGCCGTTCGGTGAAACCAATACTATTGATGAGGCCGTACCGATAGGCTCTACATGACCCACCCCCACATTTATATTGAGTGATAAAACCTTCCAACCCATTGGCTTTGAGAGGGCCTGAATGGCAAACACTTGATGTTGTGATACCTGACGGATGACAAAGTGGTTAAAGTTGTGAAGACAAGTGTCAATCAATACCTGATTTAGTAATAAATATCGCAATTCCTGTGACTCATACGACATGTTTATTACTCTTCCGTCACGAAGAATGGCTTTCAATGTTTTGGTTGATATATGAATGACGAGAGGAGTTCTGCAAAGAGATTCGTAACCATACGAAACGATATTTATTTTGACACTACTTTTGGTGGCACTGTTCAGACACAGCCAGTGCGCCACAATTATCGGGTCTTTGATCTCTGAGGCCAGAGTATCAATCATATACATAGTCCTCAACCGGAGTAAGTCATGTTGTGTCTGAGCGATGATCTGTTCCAAAATGGTCTCATTTTTGGTTAACTCAGCGATGCTCTGTCTGTCGTACGCTTCAGGTCCGGCCAAATATCTCTTATGACTGACCCCTAGAGTAGCAGTGGTTGGATGAGGCATTGGGTGGTGGAGAGTGTTGTGATGCAGTTCACGGAGTAATTGATGTAAAGAGTGTTCTAATACTGGTTTGTTTGGTGAGTCCTGTTTTGAAGGTATGGCTAAATTCGATGACTTTTGATGTTTTATTTTCCCACTAATAGTCGTATGACATAACACTATAGACAACTGTACGCCAGGAAAGAGTGAAGCGATTATCTGATTCCCGATAACTGTAGTGGGAATGGGTAGTTGAAGCTGAACTGCTTCCCGGGCTAACTGTGCGAAGAGCTCTTTATTGAATAAAACGTTTTGTGCGTTTTCCAGCTTCTGGTGCCAACTCAAGTCCAGATTGGGTGCCATAACGGGAGCCGTTGGAATGGATATCTCTCCGTCAGACATATCGGTGTCTGTTTTGTAAGAAAAAGAGTTAATAAAATCACGAATCAATTGAATGAATGCAAACCTTTTTGAGTTTTGACCTGAAAAAAGCTGCCGCCCTCTAAGTCTGCCGGAACTTTCACTTTGAGAGCACTGACACGTTCTCCCGCCGGAGATGACTGGTCTTCGTTTTTAGTCACTTCAAATGTTCCCGAATGTGGAAAACGCGAACCGGCTTTGGATTAGATATCACTTTATAATTGATTTTAAATAGAGTTGAAAACAATTACCACTTCTGTAACTGAGATCTCCAAGAATTGCGTTCTCTTTCTTTCTTAACCTCCAGTTTTGCCTCATATTAAAGAGTTCCGAATGAAAATCTGTGGTACGGTTCCGATTGGCCTCTGATTGTGAGGACCGCATACGTTCAGCGCCATTGGCTATAATTGTGGACACATTGGAGAGCGCCTATACATTGACACAAATACAATGTCTTCACATTTGAATATAAGTATTAAAAGCAAACCTTTTTCTTTGCGACCAAAGCAGTGATTGGCTTAATTTCATTGGGCTCTTGAGAGACCGGATCCAACACTAGATATCTCTTATCTTTACAAATATGGAGCACATCATAGAGAACAGTCACTTCTGTCAGCGCTTGTCTTCAATAGATAAACATATCTTTAATTTTATGGCAATATTTAGACAAAAAATTACTTTAATTTATTTCTGACGGAATCGAAGGGCCAAAGAGAGGGTTGAAATGTCGCCAACTCTTTAGAGTCCTCTTCAGTTGTGGTGCCATCGATGGCTTCCAAATTAGTCTTCGTATCTTCGGATTCACTGCCGATCTTAACAAAGTCTATCTTCTGAACCATTTTTGTCAGATTCTCAGACATCGAAAGTGGTCTTCAATAAAGAAAATGATTAAAATTTGAAGAGATGTCAAATCACTGGACACTTACTGAATATACTTTTCCTGTCCATCGTATGTGATTTCTTGGACCTGATATTCATCTAAGGGCTCAACGCTTACATTCACCGAAAGCGAAGACATTGTCAGACCTCTTATCCAATGTTTAAATCAATTCAAATAAATAATTAAAAGCACTGAAAGTGGACTCAAAATATTCAAAACAAAGTATTACTTGTCTTCACACAAACGACGCTCACACCAGAGTGTCAAACAGAGCAATTGTGCACCAGCCTACATTGCATCATCCCCTGCTAAAAACACGGATGAAGGGCGTTAAAAAACGCGTACATGTAGATGTAGTGGTAATACATTTAAAACGTCCCGAATAGGCCAGTGCACAAAACCACTGGTGTCAAATATGACTGTGCAATAGGACTGTGCAATATGACCATGCTCAATCATAATTATTATGTCAATTCTTTTATAAATTCATTCTATAAAGATGAAGCATTTTAATAGACTGTAATTACTGAAAACTTTTTCATTTCAATCATTTACTCAATAAAATTAGTAATAATTTATTAAATAATTTTAGGAAAACAACTTTTGGGTAAACTTTTTAGTCCATCAACTAATCAACAAATTCGAAATAATATAAACTCATAAAAATAGCATGATTAATCCGCAATAAATTTTAATCAGTTAACTCACAATAATATAGTGTCCAGGCTAAAGATGTTCAAACGTTTCTAACATGGAATTACTCATTTGTGCCAACTTTGGTTTTAATTCCTCTGTTAAATTGGTCTTACGTACAAACAGTTTGGCTCAGAGGAAAACCAAAAGAATCTATCACTTTAACCCTAAATTTGTCCAATATACATATACAATATATATGTAGTCAATTTACTATGGTTGGGTATCCCAGTTACCCCCAATACAATTAAATCTATTTTTAACCGCTATTTCTGATATTTCTGGTCATTAAATAACAATAAAAAATATGAAATTTTGTAAAATATAAAATATTTAATTCTTAAGATTAGTTTTTAAATGTTAATGTATTTAAGAGTTCTCCACTCAAACCATTTAAGAATACTTTTAAAGTACATATTTGTGTTTCAAATAAAATTTGAATGAATAATATTAAAATGTTTTGCAGGAATAAATCATGGATTTAAATACTTATTTTTCTCTCTAATTAGAGACTCATTAATATGGAGTATAAATATATTGATAATAAATGAGAAAACAAGTACTCTCTTAATATTTACAAATGAAAATAATTAGTTTTAATTGAAAGCCGTATTAAATCCAATGAATGAGAGAATTAAGAGTTCGTTCAATAAATCGATAGTTATTTCATAGAAACGCTACAAAAGTTGTAAATTCGAGAAATTCATATTCATTTCTACCAAACGAATAATAAGATTATATTGGATTCCTCTTACGTTTGAAGACAGGTCTATACGGTTGCTATAGTATCCCGGTATTCAAAACATCATCAAACAAATTGAGTCTATATTTCAAAGTAATCTATTTTTTTATAATTTCTTATAAATGTGACCAAAAATGTATAATCCATTGGTTAGTGAATATAAGTTAAATTTCATCGCATATAGACTTTTGCAAACATTTTTCGGTGGAATCGACTTTAGAAATGAACAAAGCGAAGGGTCTTTTACGCTAATATCATGCAAAGTTTTAATATTCATTTTCCCATTTCTAATCGCAATTGTCTTCAATTTCTTCATCCAATTTAAACTTTTGAACCATTTGTTGTCTGCAATTATGAGTGGAATTATGTCTTCTTTAATAACCGTTTTTATACACATTTTAGCCAAAAGAGCCAATTCTGTGCAAATATTTCCCTCTCATATGGAAAGGAAGCCATCGTTTTCAAGCAAAACACTTATGATTAATCTGATGCCTTTAGCTGCTCACAAATCCAAACTGACCATACTCATTCATTCGCTCCTTTCTTTTTGTTTGGTATGTTTGGCCGTATATCACATCAATCTATTAGTTTTGCTCAACAATTTCAACAGCAATTGGTTGGCATCAATCACTCTGCACCTGATGTGTTGGTTCACTTTAATCTTAAGCCATAACTCACTAACTTTGGGTCCACCGCCAGAAACGGCCACTTATTCGACAATAATAAGCAATGACTTCATCTCAACCCTCAATCGACCGATTCATGTCTTAATAGTATTGGTTTTCCAACTTTTAAATATCATTGCTTTCAATGAACAAAAAGTTGTTAACATTTTATGTCCAATAATATTGAGTGTCTTTCCTTTCTTGTGGTTATTTGGTTTAATATCTCCAGTTATGGCTCTTTTTCAATGGTTTGTTGAGAGAATTAATGTGATTCTGTTTGGCGGCCGATCATCACATTCGACAATCATATCTTTCATTCAATTCTTGGTATCAGTTATTCTACTATTGATTTGTTGGGCAATCGACCGATGGGTGCCTTTAATCTACATTTCAACCATTTCCGGCTTTTTGTTGAGTAATAATATTAAAACTGACTTTAAATTTAGTCAAATCACAATACGTTCGGCAATCATTCACTTCTCACTAATCCTTTTCATAATATTAGTCGATATAACCACGACTTCAAACTTTTTCAACTTAATCTCAGCAAACAAATGGTTATTACTTATTATTGCAATACTGATATGTTTAGTCTCTTTCCTCAAATACTCTCAAAGTATTTATCTTTTCTTCGGTTTAATTCGAAATCCAATTTATCCGAAGTCTTCGTCCGGAATAACTCATTTCCAAAGATTCAAACAAAAGTGGAAAAATGGGATTCTAATGATGAAAATTGTGATTCATTTCAGTAAGTTTTGCTTTCAATACATTCATATAATTTGCAATTTGTCTCATCTCTTAGTTATTCCAATCATTTGTTTATTTGATGTCAACATCGAATTGAATCAATTCTTCGGCACCAGAATAGAGACAATGAATAAAATTTTAAACACAACAGAAAGTACTGAAAAGTTTTTATCAATTCCCTTGACTTTCGCGATACTAAGTATTCATCGATCCATTTGGCAAAAGACATGCATTACTTCAGTGGTTATTATTATTACAAACATTTTAAACATTATTGACTTAAATGTCTTCGGAGTGGCTCTACCTCTACAATGGCTAAGCTTTGACTTTCTAATTAATGTGATCATCGATTTCTTAGAGAAATTATATCTCGTAATGGTTTTGATGGTTACATCAGTTTTGCTCAAAAACCAAAGATTTCCGATGACTTCGTGTCTCATCGGTATTATTCATTAAAATTACAAAAGTCTTCAATTTTAACACATTTTCATATCCGTGTTATTCAGGTTTTGATTTACTCATATTTCCGATCATTCTTTCTATGGTTTTGATATCCAGTTTAATATCAGCACCAATTCTACCGGTGTTTACTTTACCTCTTTTCCTCATATCTTTCGCCCGACCGACCCATTTCTGGCCAAACATGGTATGAATTTATCAGTAAAAAGTCCTGGATACACTTTAATTTGTACTTTAAATTCAGAACAAAAGCGAAATCGAAACAAATGATACGATATATTACCAACAAATGATGCCGGAGTTTATTGAAAGTTTGGTAAAACAATGTCCAATAATCAGTACTATAAGAAGCGGCAGTTACTTATTGGCCCGATTTGATGACCGTCTCATTTGGATCCAAATACTTGAGTCGGGATTTAATTTCGTAAGAGTTCAGGTGAAAGGTCTGGAACTTCAGGAGACGTCATGCCATGCGGTGGAAGCGACAGCAATAGACGAGATGATAGACGAGGCCTTCTATACCGGTGCCGATAATAAAACGCTCAGAGTTTTGAACTCATACTTCTGGTATGCAATACAGCCTTTGGATACCGTTTTGGTTAAAACCTACTCAGGTATGAGATTAGATGACATTTATGTTAAAGTGTTTAATGTGGAGCTTATGTGCATTTGTCAGACGCTAGAAGTGTGTTGACGGGTGTCATCGACTCGCCTCAAACTTTCCTCACTATTAAGTCACTGTTTGCCAAAGTTTTCATTTGGGTTCTCCTCAAACATAGATTGAAAAAAGAGAATAATTTTTCTCGAATTCAAACACAAGAAAGTGTTGTATCAGAGACTGGAAAACAGGTCGACAGCACTACTACTAACCCAAATCTGGAGGCAAAAAGTGTGTTGTTTTACGACGTAATCAAAACCAAAGCTCAAAACACTTCTCAAGAGTTGACGCAATTTGGAGTCAATACTATTGACTTAAGTAAGTGGTCCGACGAAGAAGAAGAAACTGACGTTTTAGGGACAGACACTCAAAGTGTCCGACAGAGTTCACAACATTCGCAAAATGAAATTCTAAGTAAAGAATCTGTAATTGAAATGAAGGAATCAATCAGTGATTCCAAACCAAATGAGGAACTCTTTGAGAGAGTCCTCCAAAATGGACAACAAATTGACTCCAATTCCAACTCAGACCTCAATACTGGGGAAAAGTTTTTCAATACTTTTGATAAAAATGCGAATAAACTTAACAGAAATATGGGTTCTTCTGAAGATAATAGTAACACATTTTCAAATAAAACTCCTGTAAAGACCCCCTCATTGGAGGAGTGGTACACCTCATTGTGTCCTTTGGATGAGTGGTTAACCGCTGCTTTAGATTACTCTTATAGGAAACGCGTTAATCAAAGCGTAAACCAATTCCTATTCTCAGACGAGTGGTTCAAAAGTATAATTCATATAATATGTGATAATAGCGCACAACTATCTCACTCTCAGATGTCTTCATTGATTCACTCATACAAACAAATAGTTTCGGTTTGTTTTTCCTGTATTTTACCCATCAATTCATTGTCAAAGACTAATGAAATGACTGCTCAAACTATATATCAAATATTCAGTGGAAAAATAGCAGACGATGGCTATAATATGACATTTTTAGAGAGAAATACAGACTTACATCAAATTATAATCAAAAGCTTCCGATATTGTTCCAAGATTGCCATCGACTTGATTCTCATGGCAGATGACATACCTTCCCTCAACCAATTGGTTGACCTCTTAATAGATTACGACAACAATTGGTTTTTAGGAGACGAGTCGTCCATCGAATGGAAAAATTCATTAATCGGTGAGAAAAAACACTTATTTTCGATGGGAAGGGATGCTATTAAAGTAAGTTATCATTATATCAATTATAATACATAGCATTGGATCACCTCTTTATTGAAAGGAATGCTTCACAAGTCATTTGTTGAGTTTACAAGAAATTGGGGTTCATTTGTGTCATCTGAACAGAGCTGTGATCGAAGCCATTTGGTCCTCACTTTCCCTGGAATTGCTTTATCTCACTAATGATGACGACGAGAGGTTCTCCATTCAGGCCAACCCCGTCATTCTCCGTAACCTTACCGTACAGGCCGCCAATGTTCCCATTGGTTATCCCGTATATGTCTCGCATCCCATTCTCATCAATCATTTGAATTATTAATTTAATGGCAAATAATGTAAACACAGGTCCACATGACATGTGAGGGGTATAGTATTGGTAAACTGGGCTATTTTCAAACCAATCGTGTGCAAATATGTGAAAGTCCACAAGTTTGGTTGTATCCTGTTTAAAATTGAACAGGTTGTGTTCATTTAATATTGAACTTATAGTCAAATTATTAAACCTATTGAATCAGTATTTATACCAAAACACTATTTTAAGTTTGAATTTTAACTTTTATTTTGACATTAAAAGTGTATACAATTCTAAATTTAATAAAGACTATCAATAATTATAATCAATATATAATTATTTAAGTAATATAAGCGAAAATGTGTGCAAATTATAATTTTAGAATATTTTACAAAATTATTGACTTTTCAGTTTGCAATTGATTTTTATTAACAGAAAATCATTGATAAGAAATAAATAATCTTTGAATAACTTTAATCTTAACAAAACTTTTATACATTTCAAACAATTGCACAAATTCTCCCAAATTGTAATATAGAAAAGTTATTTGATTTGAAGTACAAAACTATTGAATATTTCGACAAAACATCAGAGATTTGGAAATATTATGCCGTATTTGAAACACTGAGGATCTCAATAATTTAAGTCACAGTCTTTCCAATTAGAAAAATAAGTAAATTAATGGAATTTTCACTTTTGAGGAGAATTTGTGTAAAACACAACCCTTTCGCATGACTTCACAACTCATTCAATATTTACTTCAAAATCTATTCATTATTTGATATAATCTAACAAATAATGAAAATCAAATCATTACACTAAAAACGGATTGTCTTACGACTATCTCAATATTAAAAGCGACCGATTGTTGAGATCTCAAAATAAGAAGCGACTCATTGTTTGA